>VVAS01018377.1:3500-14019 GCA_015103295.1 Ptychochromis oligacanthus
ACACACACACACACACACACACACACACACACACACACACACACACACACACACACCTCCACACAGACACACAGATGGGGAGCAGATTTTGTTGTTTTGTCTCAGAAAGAAGGAGCTGTGAGGCTCCACATGGAACTGTCAATGAATACGAACTCAAAGATGAGAACTCGCTGTCGGATTCCCTGTGCATGCTGGGAAAGAAAGATTGGAGCACAGAGAGAAAGGGGGTGGTGGGAATGCGGGGGACACTACAAATGAAGGCTCAGACACCAGGACAGATAGAGAGAGGGTGTGAAAGGATGAAGAAAGAAAAAAGAGAGATAGACGAAGACATATGGAGGGGAAGAGGAGGCAGAGGAGGCAGTGTGGCATCTTTGGGGACTTGCTGTCAAACCTCTCTAGGAATGTGAGCAGAAAAAGAAACAGCTTCGAACACACACACACACACACACTCAAAGACACCAACAGCAGGTCCACGCAGACTGACGTCTATTGAAGTCTTTGCACAAACAGCACTCAGCAGTACTCCCATGAGGCTTTGCTTCAGCCCAGACATCACCTTATCAAGAATGAAATGCTGAACATTCACTGAGTTGATGGGCAAAGAGCGTTAAATATCAAAGCAGCAGTGTGTCCAGAAGAGCCTAAAACTGCCATAAACAGCATACACAGACATGGATATATTCACACAGTAGATATATGACCAGCAAACAGGTGCTTTTTACAGTTTACTGTCAAAAATAAAATACTTCTGATGTGATATTTATTGGTTTCTTTAATGAAGACTGTTAAAATAACATAATGACTTTCACAAAGGTAGAATTGTGGATATGGACCCTGTTTTCCCCTTTATTACTTACTCCTGCACATTTTCTTAACAGTGGAAAAGACAAACTTTTTGCCTGTTTGCAAGTAGCTCAAGACTTGTGTAAGAAAGTTTGTAAACTGACTGATTTAGGTACACTCCTGAGAGACTTCACTAACTCACCAGCCAGAAGAATAATAGAATATCACTCCACGCTACTATTTGCCAGTTTTTCCTTTTTTGTTACATTAGGCTTTCAGGATAAAGAACGGTCAACAGGTGAGGTCAACTCTCCTCTGTCTCACTGGACCCCTAAATTCTTGTGTCTTAGGACTGTCTTCTCAGTCCTGAGCATGCTACATTTCTTTTGGAAGACCATAGAACTGTGTATTTTATGGCACACTTGGTACCAAGAAATATGCCAGTAAGATGTTTCAAGAGGATGGGCCTTTAGCCTCTGACAATTTTAGGCTCTAATTCCAGCAGGTTTTATTATTTTTTATCTTATATCTGTGCATTGTTTTACAGTCAGTAGATTGTGAAAGAAATGAATGAACATTTTAATTTGTGAGAGAATGTAGAACCCCAAATAAAGTTACCTACATAGCTTCATGTTTATCTAATTAATTATTTAGAAATATGAGTGAAAATTATATATCAGACGAATATACAATACTTTCAATCTTCATCTTTGGGCAGCCCACCTCATGGCTGCATGCACATGAGCCGGGACTGGTTTCACAAAGATATTTTAGAATGGTCTGTAGGGTTAGACCAGTCTTAATTTTGCTCATAAAACCGACTAATTTAAATATTTAAAAAATTGTCACTTTGCCCCCAGGCTAACTCTAGCCTAAGACTGACCAGTGGCACTCAACAGCCAAAAAAGGGAAAACATGGCTGATAATTTGTGGTCTTTAGACATGGCACAGACACGTTGAAAACATACAACACTGAGGACATTGTCAGCTTCTTTTTGTTTGCCAACGGAAACTATCCTGAGTCTGACTGAAGAATCAACAGAGCTACTGAGCCCTGCCACATTAGCCACAGGATCCAAGCTCTGCGACGGGTTTGCACTGTTTTAACAGTAAGTTTCCTACACTGTTTACTGTCACTACAACTTTTTTCCATATAATTTTTAAATCATTAATGTTACACTTTTCACTGTATTTTCTAAGGAAAATGTCCTTGCAACTGTGATATTCTTCCAAAAAACATTTTTTTTCCTCCTGGGATAAACAGAGCTGGATGGTTAGATAGTGTAACTCGGTTGGCCATTTTTTCTGTTTTGTGCAATGGTTGACTTTACCACCTATCTGAAGACCATTTGGTTTATTTAACACATATTCAGAGTTTGGCTATCTTGTGTGTGTGTGTGTGTGTGCGTTTGTTTATTTATTTATTTTTCTTTTCTGAACAAAGAAATTATTATGCTCAATACCAAAAACAGCTTTAATTTGATTGCTGACCTAGAAATAGCCCTAAAACATTCTGTTCATATCCAAAACATGACAGACTTGGTGATGCCAGGTTTTTGTACCCCATTAAGAGGGGTAATTTGAAGAATAACACCACACAGAGATAATTGATGATGGATGGGTTAGTGTATTTATATTTATTTATTTTGCATATTTGATTTTTCCCAAATGAGTCTTATTGGGTAGGACTTGTTTACTGCTTATAGTCCGGAGGCAGAAAATGAAAGCTAATATGCAGAAAATCGCTCAGAGTACTCTCTTGGCTACTTTTAACATTTTAAGAAGCATAATAACACACTTATACACACTTATATAGGATAGACACACACAAGCACACAGACTGATGTGCCAGTTCCTTGCAGGGAGGGCAGTGCAGGGCCATTAGCCTAACACTTAGACACACACCATGTCTTATAGGCCGTGAATGACAGATACTCCTCTGTGTGTGTGTACGTATGTGTGGTCATCGGTGAAACCAAGAACCACATAAAGCCATGGTTTCAATAACACATTTTCCCGAAAGAGCACACAAGGGGCTCTTCAGCAACCCACAGCATCTCAGTGTGTGTGTAGAGGGATTGTGTGTGTATTCTGGTTACAGTCACTCTGGGGGCCATAACAGTCTCAGTGCCTCGGCATCATGAGTAAACTGTGTAGAAGTGTAGCCAAACAAACACACCCACACACATCCACATACACTGGGTAGATATATGACCTCAGGGTGGCATTTGAAGGGCTAGCCCGGGTGATGTATAGGCCAAGGCCTGGGTCATAGATCTAATACACAATAGACTGGACCTTGGTGTGCGTGCACACATTTTTTGGCTAAGGCTTGGCTAATGACATCTGATGATCTCCCTCTCAGCACTTACACACACACACACACACACACACACACAGGATCACTTTATATTTCCACACCAAGTCAGTCATTTGACACACTGACATGTTGTACCATGGTGTAACCGGCTGTAACTGGTGTACAACTAGTTGTTTTTCAGAGTTGTGCAGCATCATTGAGTCCTCTTGCTCCAGGCGAACCATCTGCTGGAGCTGACATGTGAAATCCAGGCAGATAATCCACTCCTCAGTGTTTCACTATACTTCGAAGAGCAAAATTCAGATGTTACAGGCAGCTGTTGAAGACTGCTTTATGGAAGCCCACATTTTTGCTGCATTACTTGAGAACGTGTCCTCCACTACTATTTTTTGTATAAACCAAAGCATAGGTTTGAAATTACTGATCAAAAAGTGGATCCCAGTAACTAAATGGTGTTTTAGTTCTTTGAGCTTAAGTAAAGCCAAAACTTTATTCTAATAGGCTTTTATTATATAATGTTGTCTTCCTACTATTGCCCTTTTTTACCATATAAAAAAAGGGGAAGAACTATTAATTCTGTGAAAGCCTTTCTTTGTGTTTACCTGCTGTATATAGCTCCATAAATAAAATTCCTAAAGTACATATTCTGCTCATTTGGTCATGTCATAATTAGCTAGCTTCAGATTGCCCGAGATGGAGGTAGCCTATCTGAGCGTTTCATTCACCCACTCACTCAGTCATTGGCATGTCTTATTAAAGTCTCATTTGTTCGACCTGAAAAAGGCGGTTCGTGCTCGAAAACCCTCCAATGGGGCTGAATTACAACAATTCTGCAGAGACGAGTGGGCCAAAATTCCTCCACAGCGCTGTAAAAGACTCATTGCCAGTTATTGCAAATGCTTGATTGCAGTTTTTGCTGCTAAGGGTGGCCCAACCAGTTGTTATTAGGTTTAGGGGGTAAACAGTTTTTCACAGAGAGCCATGTAGGTTTGGATATTTTGTTTCCCTTAATAATAAAAACCTTCATTTAAAAACTGCATTTTGTATTTGCTTGTGTTATCTTTGTCTAATATTTAAATTTGTTTGATGATCTGAAACATGTAAGTGTGACAAACACGCAAAAAACTAAGAGATCAGGAAGGGGGCAAACACTTTTTCACACCACTGTATATATTCAGTCCCTATTAGTTTACAGCCAATATACTTAAAGCAACCCTGCCTCACTGATCCTCACTGGTTGACTAGGGAAGCAGCTTTCAAGCCACACAACAAGGAAAGCAGACAAACAAGCAAATCCATGCAGGGAGAGAAGTGAACATGAGTATATAGTTTCTGTAAGGGTTATACATGAACTGTAATTAATCAACTAACGTGTGTTGCGCTGAGCACCAGAAAAAAAAATATAAGATGACTACAGATTGCAGAGGTTATAGTCATCATATCAAACATTAGATTGCAATGGGCCCAGCACGGGCAAATCCAGGTGGAAATATGTTTGAACTGGAGTGGGGCCAGATGCTTCTGCCAGAGCAAATGAAACATCTCAGGTTCATCTGGTATCCAAGGTAATAATCAGCACTCTCTGGGTCATCAAATCTGCATTAATAACACTAGGAAAGATTCATCTTTGCTCTTTATGACTACAAAGCAGTGGCTAAAAAGAAAAAAAAAAAAAAACTCTTCTGTGTTGGTTTGTTATAACCATGACTATGATCATGCCATGCCCTGGCCTGCCCTAATCAAGCATCAACACTTTACTTAGTGAACAGTGTATACTCTATGTCAATAGCAAAATTGCCATTTTTTTCTTCTTTCCTTCTTTCTTTCAGTCTTTTTAGCTTTGTGTCATGTCCCAGGAGAGAGGACCCAACTGTGGGACACTGAAAAGTCAGGATACAAGGGGAACTTTATTACCAACAAAAAAATGGAAACAAAAGGCGACTGACTGGCTGGGGATAAGAAACAGGTGGGAAATGAGACACAGGTTACAGTAATTAGTGACAGATGAGGACAATTAGACATACCGGAAGTAAAAAGCAAAACAAGACACAAGCAAAAACCAGTTATCAAAGTAAAACAGGAAACAACCAAAAGAGACAGTGGAACAAAGAATGCACAAGCATATAGACACGATAGAGGAAACACAGATAGGTAAACACTGGGATAACTAAGAACAAGGGAGCAAATAATAACATAAAAGGAGAAACAAAACTCGATAAAATCAGAAGAATCAAAAATTCAAAAACACAACTCATGGAACATTATATGAAACTGAATGTAACCAGATTAAAATATATTTTTAATAAATATGAAAATTGAGAGTGAACAGGCAACACCATTCTTCCTCCTTATTATAATGTTTTATACTCAATGTTCCCTCTCTTCCCTGACCCTCACGCTAATTTTTGCACATCAGCTGCCAAATAGTAGTTCACTATGCAGTATGCAGCTCTTTGTATGTGCTCTTATGTCTGAATGACACCTGAGGTAATATTAATGTAAAACTCTCCTATGTCTGAATGACACAAAGCTGTTACTGCAACAGATCTGCAAAACTATGGTCTATATTCAGTCATTAAGAAACAAGACAAAAATCCCTCAGCAGGCTTAAAAAATAGGCACTTTTACAAGAAAAATATACATTTTTGCAAGACAATAACCACAAACTGTGTTAGAAATTAGATTATTTACTTACTTTCAGTATTTACCACAAAAGCAGATTTTACATACATATGTGTTACTGTGTTTTTATATAGTAATGTTATGTAAGAGTTGGCCACCACCCTGTGACTATGACAGACAAGCAGCTGGGTCAGTCAGAAGAGGAGTCACCCAAACATTTACACTGACGTAGTCTGTTTATCAAGCAGAAACTATGATGTACAACAGACAAACAAGTACACATATTCACAGACATGCACACACACACACACACACACACACACACACACACACACACCAAATGACAGAAAGTGTCAGCCACCCTGCTGATCTGATGCAAAATCAATCTCACTGATGGACATAATCCCTTTTACAGAGAGAGGGAGGGAGAGATGTAACACTAGATGACAGCCAACTTGCTTCAACAAGGGGGAACAGCCACAAAAGCAACATTTAAGGGAATAACACAGCCATGACAATAAATGATGGCTTTAATGAAAAAATACATGGGGTGTTATTGGTCTGGGGGATACTATACGGTTCATACACATGGAGGCTGAGCAGGGAACTCCCAATGGTGGATCCGATCTTGCTATTTTACAGCTGGTCAAGTTTACATCACTGCTAGAAAGGAAATAAAAGTACATAGTCTGTTTGTTTGTTCATGTCTTGATGTTCAGATGGGGTATCTTTGCTGTTAACAGAATGGAAAATGGTTCAAATTGATTCTGTGTGATTTGTATGGCACCCTACCCTGTCTGAGTGAGTGTGTGTTAGTGTGCTGTCTTAAAAGACCCTTAAGGTCAGGGATTGTGCTCATTTGCTCAGTCAGGTGCATGTAGCTAAAACTAATAAAGTGGTTCTACAGTGAATCATTTCTTTATTAAGGTTATAAAGCATAGTTTTTCCTGTAACTGTTTTAGAGGTGTTCATTCAATTGTATGATCATTTTGGAATGTGCAGTTTGTGTTGCCGTGGAATTGTTATTGGTGTTTTGCATTATTTTGGTGACTTGATTTTTTAGGATTTAAGGTACTGTAAATAAATGGGGGCAATACAATACAGGTATTGAACATAATAACTATATGAACATAATAAACTGGCAACACTGCAGATCTGCTCCTGCAGTGGTTTTTTTAGGTTTGATTTTCACATCTTACAGGACATGTGCTCATTTAGATTACAGAACACAGCTCACAACCTTTTAGTAATTATTGTTTATCACAATAAATACTGATCATTTTCCAGCTTTTCCACACCCATTGTCCTTTTTAGACATTATAAAACGGGCTGGGTTATGACATACAGTAAGCCATTTTTCAGGATTAATGTTGTCACTTGTGTGTTGACAAGTCATAGTTAAAAAGCACAGTTGTAAATATAAAATCAATGATGGCTGAATTCCAGTTGCCTATTTTGGTCTTGGCAGCTTGGTGTCATGAAATAGCTTATGAATAATATGCCAATTTCCTGAAGTCAGTTTGCATTTTGTCATAACTTTTTTTTTTTTGGCATGTAATTTTATTCCATTTAGTTGTCACCAAAATCACCTAGCCTCAACCATTTCCCTATCCATTTTGCCTGTTGTGTAATGCAATAATATGGCACGTGAAAAGTGGAAAAGACAGTGCAAAGACATGACACTCCAAACGTGCCAAAAGCAATTGCATGAAATCCCGTAGGACTTGAAGTCCTTGTATAATGTACGGTTGCTCAAAAGTCACTCTGTCATGTTTTAGTGGGAAATTAAGATAATGCTAATATTCCTTAAAGTGAAGCTATTTAACACTCAAAGAGAAGGTTAGTAAAAACACCTTATTCTTCCACAAAAGCAAAAAAAGTTTTCTTTTCTCTGACACATACTCAAACATTACATTTTTCTACTCAAAACTTGACTCTTGGCTCACATTCTATCATTTCCTTTAGCCATGCGCTTGTTCATTATTAAAAATGAACTGTATTGTTGATTCAAAGCTGAAATTTCATCATGTTTTCATCTCCTACCCAACATTTATGGTTGAATAATGTAGTTCATATCAACTCAGTTGGTAAAAAAGTGGTTGGAGAGAACAAGATGTGTTGGTTTTGACCTTGAGTTAAGCTAAACAATATGAATGATAATAATCACGAGATCTTGATAAAATAGTGGGCTTGGGGACGGGGGGCACATGGTCTTTAATGAGCAGGGTCATTTCTGCTCAGCTAAAATAGACTTCAGTGTATAGACTTCTCAATTAATATCCAAATGCCAGGGCAAAAATATCTATCATGTGAACTGAAAGATGATTTTATAGCTGTATAGGTTTGTCTTATTTTATTAAAAGACTCAGTGAATTCCACAAATTGGAACAAAACTTTGTGCATTTAGTGTCATGTGTAGTGTCGCTCAAAACAGCGTAAATAAATGACTTAAATGACTTCACACTGGCATACAAGCAAAATTTTCAAACATCTGAATCCTAGCACCACAGAACTATATGCATATAATTAAACTCTAAAATGAACTTATCTGTATCATATCATGTCTGTGGGAAATACTTTTTGTTTTGTAAGCTGTCTATTAAAATAGTTTAAGTTATGCACAGTCTTAAAATGCAGGTTAATACGATAGCAATACTGATGCCTCACGCTAAATTTGCTATTTCTCATTGCTTTTGTGAGAGGCCCTGGCATGAATATGAAGATCGACAAGTTGGAGATTCAAATTCAAAAATAAATGGAATATGAAAATTGTTGGACAAGTTAGGCCTCAGTCGCATAGGCCTAGAGACCAGTTGGCGACCCCCAGGCAACCTTCAGTCACTAGGGAAGAATGTGTATTCCCTGATCGGTTGGAGAGTGGTTGCTGGAGGTTGCTGGCTGCTGTCACGTGAAACTGGTCACAGAGCGGGCTCTGCATCAACACTCTCCTTATGATTGCTTTGGCCGCTAGCAGATTGCCATGGTCACTCATAGCTTGCATGGAGGACGCTGACTTGTCAGCAAACACTGGCCAACTAACCACTGAGCAGCAGTGAAAACTTGAAGTAAGTGCGATGCAAATGTTTGCCTTCATAAAAGTTGTGCCTTACTACTAAAACCGACACATTTCAAAAGGCTTAACTTTTCTGTTTCTGGTTTATGTTGCACTACCGCTTGGAGAGTAGTTGGCATAGCAGTGGAAAGCTCCTAGCGACCAAATCAAATGCAAGGAAGTTTTCGGTGGAGCACCGTATACAATTTTGAAACCAATTTCGCCTTGCGACAGCAAGCAACCTCCAGCAAGCAATCTGCAGCAACCATCTGACAACAGGTCAGGGAATACATACATAGCGAGTTGTTGTTGTCAGGGTGTTGCTTCTAGGCCTGTGTAACTGGGGCTTGAGAGAAATCAGTATTTCTTTTCATTTTTAGGATTTTGACGTCATTCAGAATCTATCTTTATCAAATCTGATATTCCAGAGGAGTAGAGCTTTTATTAGATTGGTTTGCTATCATATTACTTTAGGTTAATTTGGATATTTGACCTGATAACATCTTGTGCCTTTGGTCCTTCAAGTATGCATTTACATCACTATAGTGGTCTTAAGATGAAAAAGCAAAATAATGTAATGTATGCAAATTGTCTTTAAATTGGGAAGTGACCAAAGTAAACCTTGTCATATTTTTGATGTGTCAGTGAGTTGCTTATTTTTGTTTTTTGCATAGAGAAAAATATAATAATAACAATCTGCTGATGGAGGTGTCTACACTATATCTTTGCTTGTGTTGTATTGACAAATAATGATGGAAAGTGAGAAGAAAGGAAAGAAATTGAAAGGAAAGCCAATGCCTATTAGTCTAGAATCCTACAACATGCACTCTGTCAGGAGATAACATAAACTGAATGGTGGACTGCAGTGCTGTCTCCTTTTCAAATGAAATCTTCTCGATGTGTGATGCCTCTCTATGTGTGTGTGTGTGTATGTTATGTGTGGGTGTGTGTCTTCAGATGAAAGGTTAATTGGGTGGCTGCTGTTGTCCCAAAGACAGAGACAACAGGATTTGTAATAGCTGTGACATTCCTGCCTGCTCCCCTGCTCACTCCAGGCAATGGTGTGAGAGCGTATGTGTGCCATGTGGGTGGACGTGCGATGTGTGATGTCCCTATATAAATTCTACTTTTCACTTGTACAGAAAGAGAAAAAGAACCAAAAAAGTTAGTGGCTTCCAAAACGATCCTGTTTGGTCCTTCTTGTAGTGCCTGGGTTGTTTTTTGTTTAAAAAATGATGGCCTGTAAGGCACCACTGTGGAAGGAGAAACCTTTAAGATATTTCTAAACTTAGGCTCATAAAATCATATGCATGGTTAGACACTTTTTGTAGGAGTAACAGTACATTCATTCATGCTAATGTGTTCAGCACAGGATGTTCATTTCAGCATGAGACTTTATCTACTCGCACTCAGAAATTTTTACACTACAATTTAAACCTGGACAACCTGGACTGTAGTGACTAGCTGCTGTCTATCAGCTATAGTATCTTCGTAGGGTTAGCCTTTAAAAACGGTCTTTTATTAATAAATCTAGTACAATGTGTTAACTAAGACTATATGTTTCAATGTACATACATTTTACTTAGTTTATCCATAACAGTATACAGTGTAGTATTACTGAATCATACATTCAATCTAGTTTTTAAGTCTTTCCTCAAACTAAACCAGAACAACAGGATAAGTAAAAAAAAAAAAAAAAAAAAAAAAAAAAAAAAAATAAAAAAAAAAAAAAAAAAAAA
>VVAS01018399.1:12750-24914 GCA_015103295.1 Ptychochromis oligacanthus
CTGATGTCATTCATGCATTGACTGAAATTATGGGAAAGTTCTGACCTTTCTGGCAACTTCTACACTGATTTACGTAGACTGCTGTGGTAGCGCTGGGCCCTTCCCATTTCCTGTTTATGGTGTCATGGAAACAGGCCATGTTCCCTTCCTCTGCTTTTTGCACTATAACATGAAAATGTACCCTGCATCTGGAAGCGAGCCACAGTCTCATAACAGAGCCACCACAGGATATGCAGCCCTGTGACGCTGCAGCGTCTGAACCAGAATTAGAACTTCCAATGATGAATGCATAGAAATAGAAAGTTCCAGATTTATGGAGACATTTATCATCAAGGTCTTCATATAAATCTCCTCTTAAAATGCCCTAATTCAAAGGCACCTCCAATTTCCTTTAGTTGCTAAGCAACCATAGAGCGCCACAGTGATGCTTGGAGTTAAAGGCTGGCAGCCCAGTGGTGTAAAGTCGATTGTGGGGTGAATCACTGTCTTTTATAGCTGTGAGGTTCCATTACATGGCCAGCAGACAATGACAATGATACACTGTCACTGCAGAGTAATTATACATCCTGTTGATCCTTCTGGTGTATCTGGAAGCAAATTATGTCAGCTGAATGATTGTAGTGGGATTTCTGCTGGTTGACCAGTGCAGCAGGAGCAGCAGTTAGCCATCATAATCATTTCTGAGAAATTTAACCAACGGTGGGACGTTTCCTAAAACTGTGAAAAATGTGGTTATTTGATAATATGTTTATTTTGCCATCAATGTCTATGAAGTTCCTTTTAAGGTCTGCAGGCCACTTGTGATGTCTCGCATTGGCCCAGCTGTGTCTGTACTACATTTATAACAATGCCTTTACTTTATTTAAACGAGTGCGTTAAACTGAATTTATGCTTTTTTCCCTCAAATTTGAGTAGTTGTACTGAGTTATCTGTATTTCTTGCCCGGATACTGAGGAGTATTTATGAATACTTGTTTCAGTTTATAATTTGTACTTGATTTTTCTAATACTTGTGCAATGGCAAGAGTAGACTCATCAGACTGTTAATGTTAATGCTGTGATCATTATTTCAGTGGATGTGTGATGTGGGTCCAAGTGTTTGTGTGGGACTGAACAGTGTAAAGATTTCACAAGCAACAGACCACCATGACTGAGACTCCTGTAGTGATTAAAGACTACCAGTCAGTTGTTATTCATGTAAATAAAATCAGTGTTCCTACAACTGTGTGGTGTATGGGGCAAATCTGCGTTACAAAAAACTGTATCTATATCTTATAACACATAACATAAATATTGTGTACAATTACTCTTAACTTTTAATAAAAATCCAGGCCATTTATATTGACATTTTTTTTTTTTATAAAAATTGACTAAATTAAGGTTATAAAAAGTGCAACTTTATGATTTTTTAAAAAAGATAATGTTTTAACTTCAAATTAGAGCTCTAAACGCTCCTTGGCATCCTGTTAAATTAGTATAACTTGCCCCTCTGAACTTGAGGTTACTTAACTTTTTTGAAGGTATCAATTTTCCATATTTTTGTTTAAGAAAACCAAACTTACTAAATGTTACAGTGTAGTCCTCCGCCTCTGTGTGCATTGCAGTATACAATATTTCAGTTACAGACTGAAAAAAGCTACATGCCCCGGATCTGTTCACAGTTTAATATTATTTACTAGGCCACCTCTACAAGTTTTGGAAGTATTACCAATGAAGCATTGGTGGCTTTCACCTAACGGCTGTGGTTTTAGCCTGTGTCCTTACTGTTTTGCTTCAATTTCAGCACTAATCACCTTTCTGTACTTTGCACTATCAACCCAGCAGCACCCAGAAGGCTAATAAAACTAGTGACTGGTAAACAGAGTGTAGTATTTATCAGGTATTCTATTAAGAAGTGTGCACCAGTTAAGGACCTACATCATGCTACAGCCACACAGTTGTGTGGGGTTGTACTGTGGGGTGGAGCAATGCTTTGAGCTCAATATCAGAACCCTAGATTTCTTAATTTGCCCCCAAAAAACAAAACAAATTATGACAAAGGCTGATATGAATGTCATCAGTTTAGTAGGTTTATGCGTTTGATAGTGCTAGGAAAAGCCATGAGAGTTATTAGGAGTCATTCTCTGGATATGACTTCATCCAAAAGTTATAGAGACACATCACTGCAAATCACAAATGTTAACTCTCAGTACCACTCAAGAAAGATTCATAGAATCACTGAAATCAGTAGGTTTATTCTCTGGGAACTCTGATGAATTGTTATTGAGACATTTCCATCTACAGTAGGGCATGGATGGACTATAATTCAGCTTCTCTAAAGCTATGCAATTAGAATGGCTAAAACCATCAGGCATTGCATGAATTCTTCATGTTAGTGACGCACATTTTTGTGTAAATCCTTTGTCAACACTCCTATTCAAACAGACATCCCACTTAAGATTACACTAATAAACAACATACTTAATGCGACACCAGATTTGCAGAACACTAAGAAATAAGGAACTTTTGGCCTTTTGTGTGTGTTTGAATGTCTCTTCATTTTGTTGCATGCCAAATATAGGCTTACATTCCTGAGGTCTGTACTGTAGCTGTGGGCGCAATGACTTGTTGAATCTGGGCAAAACAAAGACCACAGTCTGAGCAGATTGGACAGATTCCCTTCATGTGACCTCACACTCTGTGGGACTGCTCTCTGTTGCAGAACAAACGACTCATCTCTAACAATATTACTGCAGGGTGACCAGATCTTGGTCAAACTGGCACTTGTAGAGACATTTTGAGCTATAAAATGGCTGTCATTTCCTACAAAGATAAATCTGAGTGATTGTATGTTTCCAAAAGCACCCTGTTTAGCAGTAGTTTTACAGCTGAGTCTGTGGGCCTGTCTAGATCCAGGTACATGACATCGATTTGGTTCAACCTTTTACTAAGAATATTTTGACCAAGGTTTGATAGTATCTGCATTTCTTCTTTGGCAGTTCTACTTTGCAACCAGACTGCTGCTGCCACACTAGAGTGACACTTGTGGATTGAAGCCAGACATTGTCAGCTCATTATCAACACCCTGTCATGTGTTGTCAGCCTGCGCTTTCCACAGCTCTCCCTTCCTGTGTGTGTGTGTGCCTGTGTCTGTGTGTGTGTGTGGGGGGGTGTTATTGTGTGTGGTAAGGAGACTGTGGGATGACTTAAGAGTTGAAAGATGTCTCCCTGCTCAGGCTCCTTGTCTGAGGATTAAGGCTGCCCGAGGAAAGCTGCACGGAGTCACGAGGAAGTCTGCTTACAAGCAGACATCAGTCTTTGCAGCCTGTTGTCTTTTATCCCTTGTTTCTTGTTGTCTGTCCCTTAGAAGGAAATCACTTGCTGTTCATTACAGATACAAACAACAGGCACATGCTGCTGCTCAGTCATAGGCTTCCTTCTATTTCCGTTTCACCAACTTCTGTTTTCTTTTTTTTTTTTAACATTTCCTCTTTCAGATGCAGCCAGGTTGCACATGAGAGTGCATGTGCCGGCATTGTGTGTGTATCTTCTGTCTGCAAAGCACTTCCTGGTCTCAGACAGTGCTGCGATAGGAATATCCCACCTGCTGGGCCAGTGAACGGTTAAGCCTGGCCCTCCTTTTCCTCTCTCTCGCTCTCTCTGCTGACATATTTTCAGACTTTCACACCACACCTCACATTTCTGGCTTAACGCGTACTGCGCAGATGTTGCCAGATGCAATAGAGTGTGAGAAAGAAAAACAAAAAGGGTGGTGGGGTGAGAGACAGACAGAGAGACGAAAAAGTATGTATGTGAAAGTTGCGATGAAAATGGAACAAGTGGTGTTATGGTTCAGATGCTGTTTATAGTATAAGAGCCACTGTTCATTAGCAGCGACAGAGTCAGCAAGGGGAGGGGAGGAAATGAACAATGGAGGGGAAATGATCAGTAATCTGCAATGCTAGCTGTCAGCCTCCACTGCAACAGCCTGTCTGGATCTCATTACAGGTAAATTCATTTGGCTTTGGGGCCAAGGCCAAAATATGCACAAGTAACTGAGTGAGTGAGTGTGTGTGTGTGCACAGGTCAATGCTTTGCTGTAAAGAGGTAGATTTTGCATATGTTTGGGTTCTGTGATTATCAGTGCTACTTTTTGATGTAATGCATTGCCAGTGATGTGTCTTCCCAACTCTTTTACATTGCTCTTTAGGTCTTCTAAGGGGAAACACCAAGATCTCCACAAAAGCTAACAATTACCCACCCATTCTAAGCATTTGCACACACATTTGGACTTATGGAAACATTTTTCAAACAGAAAGGGTCTTTATTTTCCTTTAATTATCTTTGTTGTGTATGTTTGTGTGTCGATCTGTTCCGGGCCTAGTGATGATTATAGTTCTACATGTGGTTGCATCCATAACAAAGGCAGAAAGTGAGGTGAAAGTGCACAAGAGGAGCCACTGGTGAGAAGGATGGAGTGGAAAAGGGAGTACAAATATAGTAAACATAGTGAAGCGGGAAGAGAGAGAGAGAGCATGTGAAAGAGAGGGAGAGAGAGAGAGGGCTGTGCAGGGAGAGGGAGCTTGCCGTCTGGAAAACAGCATCTTTCCCTCCACTCTGCTCCTCCCCTCTTCCCTCTCGGCATCTCTCCCACGCTCCATAGCTCAGCCTTCAGCTCACCGGATCTTCCCAAACTCTCCCGAGGTACAGGCTGTTTGTGTGCGCGTGTGAGTAAACGATTTGAAGCCTGCGCGCGCGAGAGAGAGCGTGCACGAGTACTTGACACCGCGATCAGTACTTTCCGTGTGTTTGTCTCCCTCTCTCCGTGCAGCTGAGGTGGGCGTGCGGACCCTGTGACCCTCTCTCGCCCACTCTTTCTCCGTCTCTCCCTCTTCGCTGCAGCTACAGGGGGGCTATGGATGGACTGCGTTTACCTCCACTCATAGAGGAGGCTCTGGACTCTACAGGTCTGTGCAGCTGTTTTGTCAGTGTGTGTTTATCTGCGACTCCGTGCGGTTGGATGTCGTGTGGCTGTAGCACCGCACTACCGATTACATAGACTGCGATCAGCCGAAAAGGTAGAGGGGGTTGATGTTTATCTCTTTTAAAGAAAGAGGATGTTCTCCAAAAGTGAGTGAGTGGTGTGGTGAAGTGAGGAGGCTGAGGAACGGGAGAAGGGTGGTCAGGTGTTAAGAGGTGTTGAGATTATTGTGGAAGCGTATTTCTAGATAGCCGTAGTCGAGCTGACAGACTGACTGACGAGTGGACGTCACAGTAAGATACGGCATCTGTGGACGTTTGATGGAGGCTGCACGCTGTCAGGTAATGAAATGCTGGCAGCTAAAGGCAGGAAATCACGTAGGCCTAGTCTTTAGCACTGTTTTGTTTCAAGATTTGTTGCATGTTGTCCCGATGGAGAATGGTGGAATTTGGAGTCATTCATTGTTGGATATTATCTTAGTTTAACTTTGAATATCTTTGTTATTACCCTATGACTGGATAATTTGTGGCTGACATGGAGGAATGACTTACTTTGCACATAGTGGCTGGGCTCAGCTGAGCAGTTTCACTTACTGTAGGCTTGCTTGGTAACTTCACACCACTGAAAGTTGCTGCATGGCATGGCACACAGTGCTTCTTTATTTTTTGGCCTCACACAGAATTAGTAGTGTTTAACTGTTCTGGGAAGAATGTGTGGTATGTTTTTTTTTTTCTCTCTCTCCATGATTCACAATGAGGAAGAAGTGTGTGTTTTCTGCATGTTTTGAATGGGCGTGCAGACAGAGCAGCTCTGTGTGGGACACTGCTAGGAGGATGTTTACTGGTGTGGAGGGGCTCGGAGACACACACAGGTCAGCAGCTCTTTGACCAGAGGCAAGGTTGCCAGAATCAGGTTTCCTTTTCCTCTGCTAATGTCTGCTAAAGGTGAACTTTCTGTAGCGAGAATCTGGTAGATTATTTCTTTTAATATGCTCTCAAAGTTAGCTGTAGACTTATTAAACCACTTGTGTTGTGAGTAATTTTGTTTATTACATTTATTGTGCTGAAGCCTGAGTACTGACCATCATAATGCGGATGCTGTCTCAGGAGAAATTCTTCCTTTCCTAACAAGCTTGTTCCTGTTATCTTAACTCCAGGGACACGTTTTCCTTTCACCACAACCCAAGGCGTACTTTTAAAGCTGGGAATTCAGTGTCTAATGATTACAAGCGTCTAGCTTATAGTGTTGTCAGTCCTGACGTATGGATGCATAAAAAGAACAGACATACAGCGGACTGAGCCATGACTTGTATGAACTTATGTAATTTTGAACTGCATACCTAAATTGATTCTAAATGGATCTAAATTCATTTAAGTGTATTTATTCTGCCCTGGCTGAAGTCAGCATTTTTCTAGTTTTTACCATTCCACTGGTGATTAATTCTACACTGCACTAAAAAAAGAAAAAACTTCTAAAATCAACTGCCACATCTACCAACAGAGAATACAGATGCTCCTATACAAACGCACGCTCCCACTGATCAAGATCATCAGAGGCACTTTTGACATTTACAAGGTGTCTGTATATGATACCGCCATTGGCCACCATATTGTTCCTCCCACTTGCACGAGCTGCCGAACATTTCTCTCTGCATCCTTCTCTTTGCTTTCCCACTCAGTATCTCTTCCCCCTCTTTCAGATGGAATCCTTTGCTCTCTTCAGCGCCCACACACCCTCCAACACACACACACACACACATACACACACGCATGCACCGACACACAAACCTTTGCACCTGCCAGCGCGTCAGCCCACACAGCATTTCTCTCCTGTTCTTTCCTCCATCCCCTCAACTTCTCTCCAGTGTTGTGCCCTCATGCTGTAAAATACACATCAGCAGTGATACTCCCCAAAGGAACAGCTCTCTGGAACTAATAAACAGCAAAGTTGCTGCCTTAGACAAACTTTGTAGATGTGGGAGCTGCTTAGACCTTTGAGAAAAACAGCAAATGAAAACAAATCCTGCATGCTTTTCTGCCCCGAGGCATCCCTGATCCCTATTTCCCAGTGTTTCCCTGCTCCACCCCACTCGCGCATTCTCTCCTGTCAGACTTAAGTGCTTCATTTTTTTTTTTTTTAAAAACAGGCTTTTAAGGCACTCTGCAGTTCCCTAACAAAACCGAGTGTGCCATATGTTTTTTATTCTTACTTGGTTGCATAATGGAAAAAATTCTTAAAACTTTCAAGTGAATTGAGAAGGTTCATGAACTCATGCAGCTCCTTCCTGCAGCTTTCTTTTTTTACGGCTTTAACTTTTCTTTTCCCTCGCAGAAATGCATGGCATTGTCAGCCTATCATTAGTGCACCCTTCCTCACCCTCTGGGTTTATCCTTTTTGAATTTGGCAGCTACGTGGTGAGCTGTGGTATCCCCCTCTTTTCTCTGAGATTTAAATTGATGTAAAACTTTCCGTGGAGATTGCTTTCAGGTGGGAGGCGTCGATTTGTGTTGAAATGGTTTATTACTGCATCACTTGTTTTCATGCTTTGTTCGCTGACTCTGTTCACATCCCTTAATGGAATAGCTATGCAACAAGCTTATGCACACCCTGCACTACCACAGATTCCTATAAAAACACATTCCCTGAATAAATCACCTACAGTGTGTACACACTGACACAGATTTTGTGAATGCTCATCTAATAAGGCCAAATTAAGGCACATTCTGCAATGCTTTTTCTATTCCATTGACCCACTTTTTTCTCATTTCCCTTTGAAAGTGCAAACATGAATTTTCCATTTAAATAACAGAACGACTGATTAAGTCAGTCCAACTTTCTTTTCTTTTCCTGCTGCTGTTGTTCCTCACTCTCACGGCACTTTTCAGCTTCTAAGTGCACACAGAGAGAGAGAGAGGGATAGTGATAAACTTGCTTTAACCTCATGAGACCTCTACCTCTGTTGCTTGCTGCTCATCTGAAGCTGGTGAGTCTCACACAGTTTGAAATGAGTAAATCTCATATGATGGTGACCTCGCTGTGTGGGATTCGTGACGGTGCACCTGATACAATCACTCGGGCTCCTCTCTGGGGGGAAAAGCAAATGGCAGACAGAGATGATTCTATGGAAAGCAAGCCAGTGGACACAAACACAGCTTTATTACCATGGTGACTCTCCATATGCTGAAGCTCTGGGTTGTTGGTGTGCTGACCGAGGGCACCATGGAGATGAAGCTATTGTGGGATTGCACCTGATTACAGTTAGCTTAATGAGTTAGTGGACATCACGCAAGTTCTCAAATAATATCATAACTCTTTCTCCTTCCGTGTATCTCTCTTATTGTTTTCCTCTCCTTTACACTTTTGCTCATACAGTCGCTCCTTGTTATTTCAGCTCCCCCTCCCTTCTTTGTATTATGTGTTGCTGAGGAAGTGTGCCAGTGCAGGGAAAAAGCTACAACATCAGAGCTGGGCTGGTTTCAAAGCTGGGGTAGGAGGGGGTCTTGTGCATTATGCATGGCCTCCTACACGCAGATTCGTGACATACATACACGCACGGAACACATGCAGTTTAAACATGGTAGACATATATGATCATAAATACAGTATGTAATGTATATAGGCTCACCTGGGTGGGGATGACAGTATACATGGCCGCATGCTCATATTCTGTGTATTTACACAAATGCAAAAGCATAGAGAAGTGGTCACCAGCATATGCAAATGCAAACACATGCGGCACATGCACAAATAAACCACTAACACCATAACACACACCTGTTTGTTCAGTCTCCTGTTGAAGCATGGTTCAGCATAGCTCACCCATCAGACCACACCTGTAGACAGCCTCCTCCAGCTTGTGTTTTCAGTGATCAGTCATTTCTTTTAGTGGCTGATTTGACTCCAGATGTTCCTTGTAGTCCAGTAAAATTACCTAACGAGCAGTCAGTTAATCTAACCAGCGGTTCTCTTAAAAACACCATGCACTACATTTCCAATCCTATTACACCTGATTGCATAAAACAGTATGACCATTAAAGATAAAGACTGTAAAAGTGAGTAATGGTAAAATTACATGCATGTTTTGTTTCTGTAAATTCTGTAACATCCTATCTACTTAATTAGTCTGTAAGATTGAGTTTCTGATTTCGCTGCATATTTAACTCTCAATGCAGAATCTCACTTCGTGGATGCAGGCTCGTCTCTGTGAACATGGCCCTCACCCATCCCTCTCCCTGCATGCCTCTGTTTGCTTAAATCCTCACTCTGCTCTTCAATTTTGCAAAGTGCAATTTTCATTACGCTCCTCACTTCATCACAGAAGACCAAATCAGAAGCAAAACAAAGGGCTTGTGTTGACACATTAATGTTTGAATTAAATTTCAGACAGCTATTCTGAGATGCTGACAAAGACTACTGGCTTTGCCTGTTGCCTCTTTTCTAAAGTGGCACAATGTGTACACTAACATACTCAATGTGCTATGTTGCAATGTGATTATGAAAGAATGTGTTGTGCATAGATAAAGCCAACCTCTCCCTGGAGCTGTAACATTGCTCCTGAGATGACTCTGCTGTCCGTCCCTGCTCTTGTATGCATGCGGCATCCATGTCTAATGCAATCCCAGCGTGACTAAAACCGAGGACTGTGCCAAGTATGCAGTGGAGTGAGCACAGGTGTCACTGCAGCTGATTTGGCTGCACAATGTGTTTGACATTCACTCACAAGGTGATTAAGCTTCTTTAAGGAGTGAAATGATAAACAGAAGACTTAGAGGAAACAATGGGAAGGTGCAAAGTTAAGTTCATCTGTTCAATATTAAAGACGTCCCCTCCTAAATTCTGAATGCCTAACAGCAGTAAAGATTGTGTGGAAAAAGTGTGCACACTACTTAGTTTTCTCCCTGAACATCTGCAGATTGTAAGTTTTGGCAGCCTGGATGGTGTATTTACAAATCCTGAAACTAAAATACAACAGAAATCACTTGAACCAAAGCTTTTAGAGCTATACACCCTGAGCTCAACATCCTATAAAAGATCTGGTTTTGAGTGATATTCAGTGGGAAGTCTTTTGTCTCTTGATGGCCTTTAGCTGCCGCTGGCTATACAAGCAGCTCTGGCTAACTCCCCGCTTCAGCGCTACAGCTCTCTTCTTTATGACTAACTCATTACACCAGCATCAAAGTTTAATGACAAAATAGCCCTGCGCTCATGAAACCTCTCACATGCCTCTCAGGGGCTGCATTGTTTAAATTAACATTATTATGAGACAGGAAGGAATAAGGCTGTCATAGATATATGATAAAATATGCTGTGATGGAAATAGTTACATTTAGCGAGGGGGAAAAAAACAAAGCAGAGAAATAATTATCACAAGAAATGGAAGCATCCCAAGAGCCGAGATTACACCGGTGAGCATTGCTCTTAATTAGGTAGATCCTTAGTTAATACTTTATTCTGTCCCCTGCTGCACCCTTTTTCTCATCACGTCTCTCCATCCCTGTCTCTCTGCAAACACCATTCCCCTCTCCCATCCTCACATTGCTTTTGGAGTACAAACAGCAATTTTTGGGCACTTGGAGACCACTCAGACATGAATGTGCAATACTACGTATTGATTTATTTCTGAGATGGACTTGACCCAGGAGGGCATGCTGTTGAGAAACAAGAGTGAAAGGATATTAGGTCAGTGCGTGTAATATAAGCAAAATTGCCAGGGCTGCCTTCCCTTCTAAACTGTTCCGACTTGTCTCAGTAGCTATAGCAAGCCAAAGAGTCATAATGCAAAAGGAAGTTCACTTACATTGGTCTACTTCACATATAATGCCTCATTTGGTTTAAGTGTCCAGTGTTAACAACGGCTTCTGATCGGGCCCAGGCTGAATAACAAACAAAATCTTCAGAAAGACAAAAGAAAAAGCATGTAATAGGACACAGTATCTTATGAAAGAGTTGTGTGTTGCATCTCTCTTACTATGAGTGGTAGCTGTGTTGTTATGGACTTTGAGGCACATTGCTGAGTGGTGAGTCATAGTCATCGCTTCAGCATAGCGGCCCAGCTCCCTCCTTCTCTTTCCGCATTGTGTCAGCTAACTTGCTCCACCTACTGGTCATACATTTAAGTCCTCCATGCAGATTGAGGATGCCTGTGCCACAACACACAATGCTTTAAAATGCAATGAAAAACCTGTTACAGACAAATACTGTTAGGTTAACATCTACTTATCACCAAAACATTACACACTAGACAGGTGGAGATTTTAAGGCACAAGTGATCATCCTTCTTTAGCCGATGGATTCACTAGAGGAAAAGGATCGCATCCTGGCTTTAATCATAAAAGATGGTTGTCAGTTATATTGAATGTTTAAACATCAATGTTTAAATTAGAGTGAATAGAGTTTGATGCACAAAGGAATCAGTGCCACTTTAATCACAAGATGGTGCTGTTGATTCAGGAAGAAAAGACAATTTGTTCTGCAGCCGAGCATGACTGAATTTTTAGGTGATGACAGATGGGTCTGTCACCTGTAAGTCTCTCTTTATGCCACCCTCTCTGTCCCTATCAACCTTTCCTTCTTACACTGGTGCCATCTCTCCATCAGATGACCCCTGTGATCTGAAAGCCGAGAGCAGCCCCACTATGGACAACGAGATAACGGCCAAGGAGAGAGGAGTCCTGGAGGAGAACAACGAGAAGGAGGAGATGGACCAGGAGAGATCTCAGGAGGAGGAGGGGGAAGAAAAGAAACTGAAAGAGGAAGAAGGTGAAGGGGAGGAGAAGAGGAGAAAGGAGCAAGAGCCGCTGACAGAGGAGCAGGAGTTGGAGGAGCTCAGGGCACAGGTGCTGCAGCTGCTGCTGGAGCTGGAAGATGCCAGAGAGACCTCCAACAAACATCAGGAGAGCTTCCACGAGTTGCAAGGTGAGAACTCCAGCCTTGGATATGAATACCTCTGAGACTGTATCCCTATACGATGTGTTCATTATTTAATATCTTTCATTATTCATTTAACTTTATTAACATTAAATCAGCCTCGATAAAAAGGAATGTAAATGGCCCTCATCATCCATCCACACATACTTAATCCATAACATTGTTTCTGTCATTTAAAGGAATATTGTACTGACTGTCATGTGGTCCTTATTCTGTTATTTTTGTTTATCATGACTATTATGGTAATGATATTAATATATAATAATTATGTAATGTAA
>VVAS01018400.1:5020-16977 GCA_015103295.1 Ptychochromis oligacanthus
TTCAGGATAGCATGCAAGTATAGCAGACCACTCATGTTTTCATCTATAGGCTGACGTTCTGAAGCTATGTTTTTTTTAAGCTGTGTCCCAGGTCCATAGTATGTAGTAATAACATCCAGTAAAAAGTGACATTTCACTTTTTATACTTACAGGCAATGATGGAGGAACCGTGTTGTCAAACTGTGATTTTGAAACACCATTTCTGATAAATTTAGAGATGACAACAAGAGTTTTTAAAGCTGTTCCTGGAGCTTTCTAACCAGCATTTTTAACTTGGATTGTAGGCAAAGTGTGCATATTCACAGCATGCTGAAAAAGCCAGTGTCTTTACTATGTACAATCCTCAAATCCTGCTTAGAAATAAGTGTGTTGTATGGATTTGGGTCATGACTATACTCTTTTACTGACAGCAACAACAACTTAAGAGTTTGTAATGCTTAAAGTGCTACTCTACAGCTGTGTAATAATTAGCTGCTGGTTGAGTCGGTAAAGAGCTTTTGTAGTAACTGTTTAAACGTACTCTTGGAGATGCAGCACGTGCTCCTTCTGCCTAATGTGACGGGGAGAGACTTCAGATGGGAACCTTTTCCTGCAGTAGTGGGAAAAAATGGAAGTAACATGTTTGATTGACGTAACACCATGTAAACAAATCCTTAAAACAGACTCCTTCACTTTGGTGCCATGCCAGTGCATCACAACAGTGAGAGACGGAAGCTACAAATAATGAGGTGCGGACAATCCTGTTTTCGTACACAACTTATTTTTTACTTGGATATAAAGAGAGTAAATAATAAAAATTTTCATTGTCTGAGTTGCAATGCTGTAACGGACAGTGCTGTTGACTGAACGTACCGACCTCAGCGCAGTTTTTTCCTTCTAGGCTGTAGGACTGAATGTCTTTTAGATGATGTGGAAGCGAGGCCCGGGCGTAGCGATGATGTCGCTGTAAGGCTCCTCCTGGACGAGCTCCACCGCCTGCTGCTTCTTCAGAACCAGGAAGCTGTAGAACTTTGCGGCTGCCTGCTTCCTGTTGTTGTTCCTGCACAGATCCAACAGGCTGACCGACTGGGCACCTGTTTTAGCCATCACCCTCTGTGGTACGGTGAGAAAGAGTGTGAGGAAGGGGAAGGATCTGTCATTTTGACTGCTTTCAGTTGGAAATCGATTATTTTTTTAAGAGAAAAAAAGATCAACAATACAAAATCAAATTACAAACATAGGTTCTCTTGTTTTTTTTGTTTTTTTAAACACAAAAAAAACCAGAACACAGAACAACTAACACTGCAAAAAGAAAAAAAATTAACAAAAATAAGTAGGAACAAAAGTAATGAAATGAATAGATATTATATATAATGTTAATCTACAGTCAGAGTTGGTAAAGAATTAAAATAATCAATGAAAGAATTACATTTTTGAAAAAAACTTATCAGACCAACCATTAACTGTTCAACTCATCTTTTCTACTTTGAGAATTTACATCCTTAAGCGTGTCCATTTGTATCTGGGTTCCCAAAACCTTAGACAGAGTCACAAAGAAATCACTCCAAAACTTATACAGTCTGGGGCAAAAGAAAAAGACTCAGATTGGAGGATGAGGCATGACATCTGTCACATTGGTCTATTGATTTCATTCAAGATGAGCGTTTTGCTACATCTACTGACAAG
This sequence comes from Ptychochromis oligacanthus, assembly GCA_015103295.1. Classification (NCBI taxonomy): domain Eukaryota; kingdom Metazoa; phylum Chordata; class Actinopteri; order Cichliformes; family Cichlidae; genus Ptychochromis; species Ptychochromis oligacanthus. The sequence continues at coordinate 6,686 of VVAS01018400.1, forward strand.
ATGCCTCTGTAGTGTTAATATGACCTTCCTTCTGAGCAGAAAATGACATGCTGACGCTGTAACAGTTATGTAACGTATCTGAACTGCTACAATCATAGACAGTGTAAAAGATGGATGTAGCTTCGGGGTCTCAAAAGTGAGACCAAAGTGCCTTAAACCTGCGTTGTTTTTAATGACCACCAGGGGCAGACTCCCTTGGCTGCAAAAAGACTTCCAGTTGCATAGAAGTTTAATTCAAAACGGCCCTCAGCTCCCTTGACCTCAGTCAGTTTTAGCCTCTATGGACGGTTTCTGAGTGGGGTGAAGTTTTAATCCACTGGATACTGAGTTAGGGACATGGCCACGTTGTTTGCAGGTGTTCCGATACAGGCAGCTGGAGTCATTTGACTGGACCTCTTCAATGTGTGTGTGTGTGTGTGTGTGCCATTGGTTCCTTTTGGAGCATTTTTAATAGATTATCTGGCTAAAATCATGGCCTGCTGTGTGTTACAGACCAACATGTTTGTGCTTCAGTTTTGTTAAGTGAGATTTTAGTATTTTATTGGTGTGTTACTTAGCACTTTAGCAGGTATGTGTTTATGGATGCATCTGCGAACCAAGTTAACTAGCCTTAGTTGATAACTTAGCATGCCATCCTCTCATCCAAATATGGGTCACTTCTGGTTCCAAAAGCACTAAATGCTAACGTTGAAGCCACAAGTCCACAAAACCAGTGGGTGGCGTCACAATGCCCACATCCATGTTTTATTTATATCTCTGTGTCTATAGCTACAAAAATAGTAAAATAAAAGCACAAATGTTTGTTGACTTCTTATACAAGCAGCTGAAAATCTCCCTTAATAAAAGACACAGAGACAACTTCAGTCATCTCACAGAAATATCCAAGGTGTCGCAGTGTGTGGATTTAAATTGAGACATAAAAATCATCAACATATGGTAAATGGTAAATGGTAAATGGACTGGTTCTTATATAGCGCTTTATCAGCTCTGTTTTGAACCCTCAAAGCGCTTTTATGATCTACCACAAGCCTCATTCACCCATTCACACACATTCTTACAGGCACTTATTTCTACACGTAAGTGCTTTCTATCCAACATTCACACACATTCACACTCCGATGAACGCATCGGGAGCAACTCGGGGTTCAGTATCTTGCCCAAGGATACTTTGGCATGCAGACCGGAGCAGACTGGAATAGCCAGGAATCGAACCACCAACCTTCCGATTAGTAGATGACCTGCTCTACCTCCTGAGCCACAGCCACCCACTATATCTCTTCAGTTTCTTCTGATGTGATCACATACATACCTGAAGGCCATGAAGCATCTGCTGGGTTCGTTTGTTCCACCTCCTCTCCTCCTGGTCCTGGTCTCCTCCCTGCACCTCCTCCTCCTGACACAAACACACAAAAAAAACCCCTCATACAAACACTAATAAAGGCTGCTGACTGGATAAAATGAGTGTGGTTACTCTGGGAGAGCTTGGAAAAGCAAAGAAATGTGAGTTTTGTGAATCTTTATCTCACCTCTTCATCAGAGTCATCATCGTTCTTCTTCTTGTCCTTGTCGGCGAGCAGGTCCAGCTCTATCAGCTGGCTGATGTTGGTGGTGGTAGTTGCTTCTTCTGGGGGTAAATCCACAGTGGATGCCTCGAGCTGCTGGGGTGTATTAGATGCTCTGGACCCCTGCTGCTGCTGCTGCTGCTGTTGGTCCAAGGCTCCCATCTGGAGTGGGAAAGAACAGAGGATGCATCAGAGTGACAAAGAGAGAGGTGACAAACACTGAATAACATCTGTACTCACAGGCAGGGCTGGCTCTGTATCCTGGGCCTTGCGTTTCAGGCCTCGTTGGGAGGATGGAGGTGGCATGACCGACTCGTCCAGGGTTGTCCTGCTCCCCTCCACAGCTGAAGTCTGCAGCACACTGGCCTCTTCCATGATGGTCTGGTCTGGAAGACAAATGGGTGAATAAAAAAATAAATTAGCCAAAGTTTAAGAACATTTGGTGGTCCCACAAATTAACATTGGTGGGAAAAACATGCGGTCAGTAATTCACATCATCACCACTTTAGCAACCTATACTCGTGGTGATGTCAGCAACCCTGTAACCCAAAGTCAAGCCCAAGCCACAGAAACAAATGGAAAAATGTAATGAATTAAAACATCCGTATGGTTTGTGTTATGGGTTTTCACATATGTATTAATCTTTAATGTTCAGGGAAAAAAAATTCTTTACATAGACTGTATATAAAAGATGGACCTAGGCACTTTGACATCAACCATGACTGTGAAACGGAGGGACACTGGGCACTGATTGGCTGACGACTTGTTATTGACAAGTCGTCAGCCAATGAGCATACCCTGATTTATTCTCCTTTTTGACAGACCTGTTTACTCAGGTAGGCCGTTGTGTTTTCACCAGTTCAGCTTATATTCAATGTACATTTTTATCTTTCAGTTCTTATACTGCTCTTAACCCTGTTCCAGTCATTGCACAGCCTTTGCTTCTAATTAGGGTACATTACATTTTTTGCATTGTATAAATTTTGTTTTTCATGTTTTCTTTCATTTTAAATTCCTTTATCTCCTGTCTTCTTCCTTTTGTATTGTTTTAAGTTTGTTTTCTGTAAAACACTTTCTGATTTTGTCTAAGAAAAGTGCTATATAGAGACCATAGTTTACAAAATTAATGCAGGTTTACGGCACTTTGCATTGTCTTCACTTTTCAGGCCCTTGAAGCTACTTCCATCTTTTATGTACAGTGTGTTTCTTACCCATGATGTCTCTTTGCTGGTGGCCTGTGGTTTCTTCTCTTGGGACCTCTGGGTTCTCCAGATCTTTGAGAAACTCATCCAGACTGTCAGCCTCTCCACCCTTCCTCCTCTTCCTCAGCTCATCTGGGACTAATGGTGTCAGACATCTTGTAAACATCTAGTGAGAGAGAACAAACAAACAAAAAAAAACTCCACAGCGTCAGTGTTTGTAAGGTGTGTAACTCTGTGTAACTGCATTTGTGCACTAGTGTGCACAAATGCCCTTGAATGACTGCACATCCATTACCTTGAGCAGTCTGGCGTTCCAGAGAGGCTGAGCTGGGAGTGAGAAAAGCTTCTCGACTCCTCCCGTCTCCTTCCACATCATCAGTTTCTTTGTGGGCGGAGCCAGGTCCAGGGTGGTGACAATGTCGGAGTAATCCGAAAGTTGTGCACGGATAGTCTTACTGTCCAACTCCTTCACGCTGTCCACAATCAGCTTCCTCTTACGCTTCGCCTTGGTTTCTTTCACTGCATGTGGCAGACAGAGACAGGGAGGACAAGGAATCATATTTAGCGCTAGAGAACATTTCTAAGAAAACATACACACTATTTCAAATTCTCTAATCGTATGTGTCAGTAATGAGTAGAAATAGCAATAATAGTGTCTTGCTGATCTGGTGTGTTTCAGATGTTTTTATAGCCTAAAAGCAAGAAAATTTTTAAATTCACTAAAGTAGTTTTCAGGTTTATGTGCAATTTCTGTATCTGATATTTTAATTTTTTTCTTTTTTCTTTTTTAGCTAGGCACAGTGATGTTATTTGTGTCCTGTATGATACTTTTGTGACAGCCAGAGATATTATAGTTTTTTATTTTCTAATAAGTTTTTATTTGTATCTTATTTTGCTATACAATTCATTTAGTTTCATTTACTTTCCAAAGTGCTTTTGCTTGTTTCAGTTTAGTTTTCATTAGTTTCAGTGTTAGTTTTACTTTTATTAATTATTATAATATGGAGGCTATTTAACATGTGTAGAACAGGTATCACAATAGAACTATAACACATTGTAAAGGTAGTTGACCAAACTGAAAAAGACTAAAAAACTAAGGACATTCCATCTATATTTTTATTTTATTTTAGTTAGTTTTGTAAGTGTACAATAGTGTTTCTGGTAGATTTTGTTTTAAGACATGCAGAGGAAAGACAGTAAGAATCAATAATAGCTGTGTGTACTACAGATGTTCTCGATGACTAACTTATCAGTTATTAAATGTGAGGAAACAAAAACAAACAAACAAACAAAAACAAACCACGACTACTCCAAAGGTAATGAAATCAGGAAACAGCCAAAACTGAGCACAATTTAACTGATGAGGTTAAACACTGTTTTTACAAACACTGTCTGTAAAAATATGAACCATTTGAAACAATTAATCCCATTCCTCAATAATCAAATCATATTTTAAATGTTGCTTGCATGTGAGGCTCTTTGCATTGTCCCTAACATTGCACACACTATGTCAGATTAGTTTGCTGAGGGTGAGTAACTGGATGTGGTTATACTTTGCTCCGGTCAAGTGGTTAAATGCCAATTTACTCTGACACAACTGCTCATTTTCTAGATCACAGCACAGCAGATTCGTTGCTGCTTAGCACGGCTGTCATCTCTCTTACTTTCTACCTTCATCTGTTATATTTTTCTGTCACAGAGAAGGAGAGAGATGCTGAGTCTGCAGGCACTGTGGTGGGTGGCTGCATAACATTTCAGAACTAACAGTTAACTGTATTGTTTATTAATGATATATGAATAATCAGTTTAACCGACTGGTATTTCTGTTGCCGTTTAAGAAAGAAGGGCAGAAACATGTAGTCCAGCCATTCCCAAACTTCACACTGCTGCAGTCCAGTTCAAAATGCGAAAATCTTCTGCAGCCTACCCAAACCTTTAATTCAGTTTTATTTATACAGCGTCAAATCACAACAGTGGCCTCAAGGCACTTTACATTTTAGGGTAAAGACTCTTTAGGCGCGATTGTAGGCACACAAGCAGGAAATTAAATATGTCCTTTATGTTTTCATTAATTTATTTTCATCTACTGATGATTTACTTGCTAAAGGTTTTTTCTCCATCAACAGCTTTACTTCCACCACCTGACAGCCACTGCTCCAAGTTAAGTTTTTACAACTAATGAAGACATATAAGACAACTTCAGCATCAAAAATAGGTCAGAAAATAAATACTAATAATAAATACATACATTTTAAATCCCTTGACTTTGTTTAATTAGTTCAGTTTCTTTTTTAAACATAAATACTTCATGGAAATTACAAAATTACAAAACCCTGGTCAAAAACTCCTTTAGGCTTCCAAAAGAAAATTTTAATAGAAAAATCTTTTTGATTTTGGAACCAATCCCAAAGAATTTTATCCTATAGAATTAAACCAAAAGGATTACCATCTTATCCTTTGAGATTATCATGTCGGATTAAATTGTATAAAAGTTCAAAAGGTGGGACTTTTTAAATGATATATTCCTGTTTAAAATTTTAAAATCATATTAAGAATTAGGAATTTCAGTTTACTGGAAGAAATATGCATATACATTGCAAATGATCTCTTGGGGTACACCTGTAGTATTTTCATGGCCCACAACTTACTGGTTCAGTCAATCAGCTCATTGTACTGATTTTTTTGAGAAATGATTAGAATATAGCCGGAGCATTCATTTGGAAATGGGAGCGTAAAGCTGAAGGTGATTCCCCTCAGTCAGTCTGTGTCACCTGAAATTTTCTGGGAAAATATTAGAAAAAAACCAAAACAAAACATAAACTAGCTGGATTACCTGTGATGTCGATGGGTTCCAGAGCGAAGGTTTCTTCCTCGTTGTGAACCAGAGTAGTTTGTTCTGCCTGGTCAGCCATAGCTGGTAGGGGCTCTGTTGGGCCTGAGTCCGGACTATCTGGAGCTCCCGCTAACACCACACATACAAACACGTGTCATGATAAGGGGGCAACTACACTGTAATTTTTCTGTCCATAACACACCATACTCTAGCTGAACACCAAAAATATACAATTTATTCACGCCTTGATTCTGAGGATCGTGTGGAACTGACCTGAAAGAGCATCAAAGTCATCGTCATCGTCTCCGTGGTCCTGAGGCATCATCACGCTTTCTGTGATGGCAGGAGGGTCGTCAAAGATGCCGCCCCCATCCTCGTTACTCAGCAGCTTGTCCACTACACAGAAATACAAGGTCATTACAATTAGAGGAAAACAGCGTTGTCTACAGATATCATAAAACTAAAAATCTGTCTTTTTTTATTCATGTCAGCTCTTACCTAGCATTCCTCCCTCATTGCTCTCCATGGGATTGTCTCCAAAGTCATCTTTGTATTGGTCGTCATACTCCAAATGGTTGGACTTGTCAGCCATCTGGTTAGCTCCACCCTCAGCCTCCAGGAGCAAGTTCGAAGCTGATGCTCCCATGATGTCCACCTCAAATGCGCTCTCCTCTCGCATCATTTCCCGGTCATCCATCCCGAAGTCAGCTGCATGATAAAACATTGTAAAAGGTCAGTAAGCAGAGGATGTTACACTGCCTTGAAAAAAAAAGCACCTTTCACAAAGTATTTATCCTTAAACGTGTCTGTGTACCTTCTTAGTTACAACAGAACTACAATGTGGTGTTACATGAGTGATACCCAGTGTTTAATTAACCAAATCCTGAATAAGGATTAAAAAACAAAGTACCGAAATCATTGTCCTGCAGCAGGTTGAGGTTGCCCACCTCCTCTCTCATAGTGATCTCCTCCACTCTGCTCTGGTTCAAGTTGAACTGCTGGGCCACATCGATGTCGCTGGGCAAAACACACCACACTGGCATTTAAATATTATTGTTGTTGTTTATTTTGTATTTACAACACTTTTCTTCAAACATATCTTTTTATTTTACAATCATCAGAAAAGATTAAATGTTTTTAAAAATATTATCAGCAGTTTAAAGGATTATTTAATTCCCGCCAGCAATTGCTTTTGTGATGTAGCACTGGCCAATTCACCTTGTGTCTTTATAATAATATAATCTTTATCTTAATATAATAATATTATTTGGTAATTACCTGCATTTCCAAAAAGATAAAAAATGGGTTTATATATGCAGGTAGAAAGCGTAGTGTGAACTCCATTCTTGCAACTGACTGAATAAAGCATACGATTGCACAATATTTCAGGGTTTTTCATGGCTCAAAATGGGACTTTGATTGGGTGACTATACGTTGTAAGCATAACTGGGCCTTGTACAGTACAGGCAATAAATTTGTGTGACTTTATTTAACAGAAATCTATGCCTGTTACAGTATTTCTAGGGATGCACCAATCTGATATTTGGATCAGGTAACAGTATGACCCTGACTCAGAAAGCTAACTGAAACTGTGCTGATCTATTCATTTCAGTTGCTGTATTGTTGTACACCACGGGTCAGCAGCGGTGCACTGTTTGCTAGCAGGAGAGCTAACTGTTGCCATGACCTCCGTTTATCTTGTTTTGTCACTGTGGTCTGCAAAGGTTGTTTTGTATCTCAATTTTTTCTAATATTATTCTGAATAATGCTCTCTCAGGAATACTGAAGGACTCACTCTAAGTCTGGAAGCGGCTGGTCAAAATCATGGAACTCCTCAGGCAGAGTGATAGCGTTGTACGCTGCTTCTCTGTTCTCCTCTGGAAGATCCACCACACCTGAAACAACACAATGTAGAAAAGGAGGTTTAGGAAAACAGCTGGATTCACTGGTGAACATTCAAAATCACCTTTCTTCCCCATTCTGATGCTTTCACAGGTTGTACCGACTGTGTCTATATGCCTGAATGCACTGAGTTGCTGCCATGTGATTGGCTGATTACATATTTGCATTAATGATCATGGTCGTTTAACACGTTTACGTTTGCACTATTTTTGGGAAGCCTAGTCTTGATTCATTTGCTGTTCCCAACCTGGTCTAAATGCCATCTTGATCTTGATGAAGGCCTCGTTACAATCTGCCAGCAGGTACTTGGCCTTCCTGTGGTAGATTCGCACCACCCCCAGCAGCAGATGCCCTGAAGTTCGTAAAGCCATTTTCACCTGTAAACAACAACAACAACAAAAAGACTGCACTGTTTTACATAAACTACGGATCACTTCAATATAATCAAGTGGTGGAAAATAAAGAAACTGTCTGTCTTGCAACTGATAATTTCTGTTACATAAATCAAATGAACATTTTATTGAAAATGGGGTAAAACGAAAATCGGACAATCCCCAGTTTACAGTAATCTACTTTCAAAGTCTGTGGGAGGGAGTTCTGGTAGTCAACAGCCTGAGAAATGACCTTGGGTGAGATGATGCTCTCCACGCTGCTCTCCAGATTGCACTCAAAAACATGTGCCTTGGTCAGCTTCTTGTCCCAATGGGCCGCCAACCAGATTTTGGCCAGCGGCCCACGCTTGCTGAGGACAAAGTGGGCGTAAAACATCGTCTCGCCGCCTTCTCGCCACAAGGGAAAGGGGAAAGGGGGGGGGAGGCGTCAGGCCTGGAGGGAGGAAACAACACAAAGTGAGAAACAATATAGTGTATATGACTGAAATCACTACTATGGATAGGTAAACAATGCAGGAGAGCTGAAAGGACAGATCCTCTGTGTTGGGTGAGATTTTGTAAGAGAACTCTTTGAAGATGCAGATATGGTTATCTAGCTAACAGAAGTACTGACAGCGGGTCATAGCAGGGTGCACAATGATTAACTGAGACTCTTCTAAACCATTTCCTGGGATGGGAGCAGTCTGATGCAGACTGCAAATGCAGATCATCTCAGTACTCTGCACATGAAGGACTCTAACTGCTGTAATGGACTTTCGAAGGAGAGGGACAAAACGACCACTGATACAGTAGATATATTTCCTACGTAGTATTTGAACTTTAACATTTGATCTTGGTCTTGAACACAGTCCATGTGTTACATGCGTCTCAGCGCACTGGCACACCTATCATTTGGTTATTGATTTCCTGTCATCCTTATTAACCTGCTCTCATCTCTCACTCATTCCTGGTGCTGACTGGCTGCAGAAGGTTCACCTGCGCATATGAAGACAAAGAATTAATTTTGCATTATTAAAACTTTCTTGAACTGCAGCAGCGTTGTGGCATCTTATATGTTCGGTTCCTTTGAGCCATGGGTTTAGGGGCCGTAACAACATGTATGTATGAAAGTAAAACAAGCTCAATAATGTATCCAACCTTAATACTGCCAAGCTCAACTTTTAAGTCCAAACAGCCTACAAAAGGTCAGAATAAGTAAAGTTTGGGCATTAAAAGGTCCATTACAAACAAGAGCAATGCCTTATTTTACATGTTTGCAATTTCAGGACATTTACCAAATAATTTACATGTTTTCCTAAAAGGGTTATGTTAATTACTACATTCACTCTAAATAGTCACTTAAGCATAATCTCTCTTTTAGAGAGCATGCAAAAATGTGGATTTTGATATTAAGCAAAGGCATAAGTCAACAACTTGTTTATAAACAACAAAGTTTACATTTGTTAAATACCTACTATATACCGATCATATTTTCAGACAGTAACAAGTCAGTCAATGTAAGTAGAGAAAACTGTAAATTATTGGGGTTTTAATGAAATTCAGAATTTTTAAAATAAAGTGATAGACATTTGAGCCATGAGGACTCAATTATAATTATTAAGATTCTGTAACACAAGGAAAATAAGCTACGAAATAAATAAATAAATAAATAAATAAATAAATTGTCGAGGTAATTTGCCATCATATAGAATTTTACAGTGAGTGCAGTGTTTTTAACAAAGGCAGAGCAGCAGTGTTATTCATCCTGACTGGACCCTTTTATTTATGGCTAATTTAGCTGTGTGTCCTATTAGGCGTCTTAAGAGAATTGTTTTTCCACACTTCACTGTAGATCCTGTAGAGATAAACAGCAGCTACACCGTGTGTCAGGAGAGTCGATATAATTACGGATGTAAAGGCTTAATTATAATTAAAAAAAAATATATAATGTACAGTACATACAGGATGACTATAATTTAACTGCTAGCCCCAAGGCAGATATTACACTGTTATCACCGAGAAAACATAACGAGCCTGACAGGTAAAGCGCAGGCAGGCTTTATTTGACCGTTGACGCCGTTTTAAATGACATGTCCGTTACACTCTCGCCCCAATAACCGTTGACGCTCCCCCGCATCCCAACAGGTGATGCTGCAGATAAGCTAGCGATAGCCGTTGTCGTCCAAAACGGGAGCACCGCGACGCTAGCGCGTTTTATTCTGGTGACACCGATAATTACCCACACAAATGTAATCTCCTCCTCACATTAAGCACACAGGACGCACCGGTCAGCCGTCTGGCGCTTTTCCCCGTTTTCCTGGCCGTGCCGTCGCTGCTGTTGGTTGGAGCTTTTTTTTTTTTTTTTTTTTTTTTTTTTTTCCCCTCCTCTTCCCCTTACTCTCACAAGTTGCCGTCCCCCTCC
>VVAS01018409.1:2555-15089 GCA_015103295.1 Ptychochromis oligacanthus
GAAACCCCCAAAAAACCCAAGAAAACCCCGGAAAGCCCAGGAGGGACCAAAAAAAAAAAAAAAAAAAAAAAAAAAGAAAAAAAAAAAAAAAAATGGTGCTATGCAGCTCACCCAGCCTAATCCAACACTGACTTTACCTTCCACTGCCAGTGATCAAATGTTTAAATCAGCTTACAAGATGGATTAAATATTTGTAGTATTGAAAAGGTAACAAGTGCAACAGAGTAACTGTTCTTCATACATAATCTGAGCATAATAGTGGGAGATTTAGGAGGACAGACATAATTTTCTAAATCAGAGATTAACTTTAAACTCTTTCTTAAATGTAAAAATCAAATCAAACGTGCCATAAATGAAAGAGTCTTATATGCATACCTATTACTGTCATAAATACTCCATGTTACATGTGCCATGTCTGAAGAAAATATCAAACAGCAATACCATTGCAGTACTGCCAAGCACCAGGCATGAGAGAGACCCATGATGCTGTAAGCTGCAAAATCTTCAGGCTTTTATCAGAGTTCAAAGTGATCCATTGACCCCATTACCCCTCCTGAGTAGATCTGCAGTGGATCACCACTTCTCACATTGGCTCAGCTTTTCTCAGCTGGCAGTGATATTTCATGACAACAAAGCCTGCTGGTCAGCCAGCTGTTGACAAATCCCTCATATGGCTCAGTCCTGGCTGATGTTATGCCAAGCTCACACACTTACATATAGGCACACAAAATGCACACACTCCTGGCAGGAGTATCAGTTGAATTTGTGAAATAGGCCAATCCCGCAGAATTATGCATCCCATTTAAATATGTTGATTTTTTACAGCCACAGAGACCTTGTTTTAGAATAATGATAAATAATGATGAACACAGAGTCTACACAAAAATTTGCATTTTCATTTTAATGAAAACTTTGATCATAAAAATAGTCGACGGCTTCTAAAAACATAAGCGCATTATCATCCTTTTATGTCTTTAGAATTAAAAATTCTTCACGGTAGATTAGTATGAAAAAGCATAAATAAGGGCGATTTCTACAATTTCACTCTGCTTCTTAAATCTATAGGAAGCAGACACCAGATAGCTCTTATAGTACTGAAACAGTCAATTTATCAACTAGTTGATAAATTGACTGTTTCAGTACTAACGTACTAAAGTACTAAAGGTCTAACACTTTAATGCATAAAGCATGAGGAAAAGTTAACAAAAGATCAGATCACTTGATAAACCAAAGCGCTCTTTCAGGTCCTTATCTCTATGCTGCTGAAGCAACTGTGTCTTCAGAAAAGAGCGCTACAGCACCCAACCCTTGCTGACTTGAGATGACATTCATTTGCACAACTAAACTGAATTTCCAGCAGGATTGCTAAACTTGAAACATCAGATGAAAAAAAAAAAGATAGGGGCAGCTGCTGCTCCCAGTGCTCTTACTGAATATCAAACATAATCGATCAAATAAGCTCAAGGAAACAGAAGCAGAAACACAAACTCACTGTCATATTGGGCAGTGAGTTTCATGAGCAGAAGGGACTGTGACTCTGCACTACCAGGAAGCAGACAGCAACAACATATTCTCATTATCTGAGCTGTGTCCCTCAAAGGTAAATGAGAAATGGTGATGAAAAGTAAAGTGATTATTTTTATTTGTTATAGGTATTATTATAGTTTGATAAGGGACAGAGCAGCATGTAAATTAGATGACTCACTGCTCTCCTCTCCAGTTTGTGAGCTCTAGAAAGCATCCCAGATCATTCACCAACTCTACATTTTCTCATTTCCTGCCATTTATTATCCAGCTGTGTGCTCAGGGGCTGAACGCCAAGCAAGGACTTTGCACTAAACGCTGTTTATAATACAGTATGTCCATTAAGAACACAACAGAGTTTGTATTGCAGTTTATTGCTGCCTTGGCAGCAGGATGCACGAGAGCCAAATGGATTATGTACGCCCAAATAGAAGATGTGATATCAATAATACAACAGATGATCTTAGCTCCAGTTGCAATTTTGGTCTCAGTTATCAAGTAAGAGAATCATGACAGCGGCCCACATGCAACAGTGGATACTGTCAAGGAAATTGCCCAGCTTTAAACAGGTTAACTAAGAAAAAATGATTGACATGAGACTTTTTCCACACACTAGTGAATCAAGCGCAGTGATAAACCTGGTCACGGTTAGAGCTTATCTAGGAGTGCACTCCTCATTACATACAATATCAGAGGACTATGATCTTGCATTATGCAGCTTAACTGACCTTATTATAACCAACTTTATGGTATCTTTCCTTTTACTACGCCATCACAAAAATAAAGCGTTCTTATATGTCTACAGAGGAAAGATCATAACGACCTTCAGCTTGGTGGGGGTATTTTTTTTTACAATATTTGGCATGGTGCTGAAGGAATGTGCACATCTGCACTTAAGCCTATTTAGTATCTGAAATACACACGAAGCAGTTCATGGTAACCATAAAAGCTGCTGGTGTTTATGTTCACGCCTCGATGAGTGATCTCCGTGGTCCAGGAAGAACGCGCTTACTTCCAAAGGATGCTATGTTTGTGCTGTGTGCAAGAAAAGATGGACGCATACAAGTTATACTCACTCTGCGTAGCCGGTGGACCACGGCAGCCGCTTGGTCTCCTTCAGTATAAGGATCGGTCTGGCAATGTGATCCGCCGAGCACTCTATCTCGTCGGGCGACAGTCCCAGGAACTCCGGTCTGCTGTACGGGAATTTCAGCGGCAGATCCGAGCCGCCGGGATGGTCTCCGTTGGAGCCACCAGCCATCATACCTCCCATAAAATTGGCCACCGCCGACTTCACCCGCGTGAGCATGGTCCTGCTGCAGCGTGGGTCCAGGCAATGCGATTGCGTGAGTGTCCCCCCCCCGCCCGGCGACGCAGATTCGCGGCGTGAAAGGCAGACGCTCAGAAGCCGCGGAGACTCATTCAGCTCCGCGATCCCTCGGCGAACACGGAAATAAAAGCTAAACACTCACAGGGCAGACAGAGCTGCACACCAGTCATGTGACAAACCGGTTGCTGCTGGTGGATTTGGTCGAGCTGGCAGCCTTTTCAGTGAGCCGCTTACTGTTGACAGTGCTGGAGGTCAGAGGTGCGTAATCCCTACATGACGATCACCTCCTGAGCAAGGTGCAGCAGAACACTTTTGTGGCGCCTGATCCTGCAAAAGGGGTGACCCATATATGATAGGAGCAACATACACACACCGACACACTATAATAAACGATAATGGAAGTGTCTCTATTTCAGTGATACTCTATGGTAATGGTGCGGTTATCTAGCCATTGCTTTTTGTTGACAAGGCGTGGTTTGCTCGCTTTGCGAGTCTCCCAGATGCCATAGCTGTATGAAATGACTCAAAATCAGCTAATTTGTTTCCTTTTATTATGGCCTTCTCTCTAGTTGATCAAAACCTAGGATTTACAGTGATGGCAAAAGCTGTGCCTATTTGGACAGGCAAACATTTAGTCGTCTTTGAAACAGTGCATGTACAGATCAAGGTGGTATAACACAACCACAAAATTCCACATATGTGCAGTATTATTCTATGGAAAAGGGAACATTAAACTTTGAAGCTGGGGTTGTGTAATAATGTCAACAAAAAGAGTTGCATTCATCACAATTCGGCAGTGAAAATAAGAACTATTGCTTCAAATGTGACACTTCTTGGGAGTCTTTCAGTGTCTCCTGACATTTTGTGTTGCCACCTTCTAATTGCATTTTTTTTTTCTTTCTGGTCTGAGAGTCAGTGGAAATCTTATTGAGTGGGCATTAAGACAACCCAACAGGATGTGTGTCTAGACGTTTTGACCTCACAGTGCCACAGAACTCTGTTTTGGAGAAGTAAACCTTACAAAATGATATGTCATAACAGAACCACAGTCTTCAGAAAGGCCAAACTACACATTGGACTCAAAGGCTTCTTCAGTGTTGAAAGGTGAAGGTGCTGTCCCGAAATGACATTTAAGAACACCCTGCTTGCAATGATCTGCTCAGACTCTGCTCAGACTCTGTCTGCTCAGACAGTGATTCAAATTTAATCCAAAAGGTTCACTGAAAAAAAGCATTTGGACAGAGTATATTTCAACAAGCCTGTCTTCAAATAAAAGTGAGTATTTCATATCATAGTCCCAAAATCCCAAGCAAAAGTTGACATAAGACATTATTTGTTTCTCTTATGAACATGTTTGTAAGGCTATACATTCACTTTAAATTGCAAAATCTGCTGTTTATCATTTCGTCACATATGGTCTAAGTCATGTTCTTTCTGTTGCTATTCCAGTTATTTGTGCCACACTTATGTGGTTTGGGTTTCTAGTCAAGCGTGACCAGATTAACCTGTTTTGTTGCCTAAAGGCAGCTTCCTGTATCATTATATACTCAAATGGCACTGTAATCCAATGATAAAATGCAGTAATTTGGTTAAACTTATGATTAAAGTGTGTTTTATTTAACAGAATGGCCTTTGTGAGCACAATGTAAACTAAAACTAATAAACATAAAATTAGTTGTAGACACAGGGCCCCTCTCTAAGACAGGTTCCAGTTCCTCAATCTCCTCACTGGTTTCACAGTTACATCCCACCCAGTATAGGTGTTTCCTGTTTTCTAGTAGTTTAATTTTGTTATAATCAATGTATTTAAATTCTGAAAGATTTGAGGTTTGTGGATTTGCCACATTTCACAAGCTCATTTGTCTGATTAGAGGATCTCTGCAAAACTTACCTTATAAACATATAATATGCAGTGCATGCTTAATAAATGAGAATGTGCTTTTGGTTTTTAGATGGAAATTATTTTTTCCCTTGAGAATTCTGTAAACTACGGCATGAACTCTGATGATTATAATAAAAGCTTATGGTTCATACTTTATATTCATTAACACTTCTATCATCTTACACACCAATTAAAATTGTGAGCACGCTTATTGCACAGAATGTCTCCAGTGAAAACGAATAAACTCTGATGAAAGTGCAGTTGTGAAACTGGCAGACTATAGTAAATCAGTAATTCATGAGCTTGCTAGCAAACGAGTTCTACTGACCTAATTACACAGGAAAAGCAAACAATCTGTGAGCAGGATGCAGGAGGTGATATACTCTACCTGTGACTGGATTTACAATCAGGCTGGTAAAAAATTAACCAGAACAATGAATGTGGCTCTTGTCTTTTCTATGCTAATTATACCCTGTAAACTGATAACATTTGCAAAGATAAGCTCATTTCTCAGGAGACTTCACATATCTGTTGAAGTGATGAACTATTCAACAGTGTAAACGTTCCAAATGATAATTATTTAATGGAAACCATGTGTTTAGCCTGTGTGCTTTGTTGGCATTAAAATCAAAGTACACCTGACGCAGACATTCAGTCAGTAATTGTTTTGATCTGTTGGTGTACAAGATGCACGGGTATGAATACTTTATCAAAGCACTGTATGTATAATTTTGACCCTGTGTGAATTTGAGAAAATCCTAAATAAATTCAAACTTGTGCACTCAATTCTTGTTTTCTAAAGTCATTAAAGATGACGGTGCAATCATTCCACCCTGGAAAAAGAACACTTAAAAGAAATCATTAAAAGCCTGAAATCACCATGGATTTCATGCCCATGATGAGTGTATGTAAACTTCTGACCACAACTGTATGCAATCCAAAGGCAGTTTATCCTGTTGTTATCTTCACTTGATGAACTGAGTTGTCAAAAGTATCAAGACAGGGCTCCGCCTTGGTTGCCTTTCATGTAATAAACTATTCCTAGTTGGGAAATCTGATGTACTTGCACATTTGTGGTCAAACTTTAAAGTCTTTTTACTGTTTCATCTTCACAAAATGTGTCACTGTGCACAAAGCTAGGTCCATAAAGGAATCTATTTCCCAGTTCTATGTCAAAGGTGGCTGATTAGTCTGCAAAGAGACATCTTTGAGGTGAACTGACTGGTGAGGCCTTATCTTTTAGCAGTAGTTGCTGACCTCACTAACAATTTAGTTTCTTTATGGGAGCAAAATGTCCTACTGTCAAAAGCAAATGGAAAGACCTTCCAGAAGAGTGAAAGCTGCATAGCCTATGGATTTGAAATCAGATACATATCATATTGGTGTAAACCTCAGCTGATCAGAATAGGGAGGTCAAAGCTTAGAGTGTCATCTGTCAGACAAAATGTCCGTTTTGAATATTGAAGCCACTTTGAGCCCCAGAAGAGATGCAAGCATGAAATGAGTTGTGTATCTCACCCCTTGCTACATTACATAATTTGCAGTATTTGTCCACAAGCGACTGTGTCAAAACTGCAGATTTGCTGACTGCTAAGTGTTTCTATTTTCTGATCTCCCTTCAGCTCTGTGCTATTCTTCTCAGGACTATGAGGATGATGACAGGGTCAGGATGGTTTGAAGAATGTGTTTGTATTGCTAGCCTGCGTGTATTTCCGTAATCAGTCTGCTACTTGAACTGATGACTGACTCACAGATGGACGGAGATGGCACCCACGCACACTTACAGCAGGGGATAAAATGGAGGCAGGGAACTCACATATGAGCATGGATGATCACAAAGGTTTTTGTCTGTTTATCTGTAGGTGCGAACAAGAAAACTCAACAAACCTAATGTCAGTACTGCACAAAATTGTGTGATATCTAATACTGTGGGAATGCAATGATTATGCACACTCACTTTACCTTTTGAGATCAGAAGATCAGAAATGATGGGAGTTTTTCCTTCCTACCGTTGTCTAGTGCTTGTTTATAGGGGATCATCTGATTGTTTTTCCCTCGAATACTGTAGGGTCTGTACCTTCCAGTATAAAGTGCCTTTAGGCAACTGTTGTTGTGATTTGGCACCATATAAATAAAACTGAATGGAATTGAATGGAAAAATGACAAACTACTACTACTAGTGGTGCTTAGTGGTACTAGTACTTCTACTAGGACTACCAATTGCTGTTACTATTACTTTAGTACTAGTATAACTATCACGTTACTTCCAATAGAACACAAAAACTTCAGAAACTGAAAAAAAGACTTTCTTCTTTCCTCGCTTTGCTTTCCATTTTACTGCACAAGTACAAACACAATTCTGAAAATGTTGAGATGCCGTATAAAATGTAAATTAAAACAGAATGCAATGCTTTGCAAATCTCATAAATCCATATTTAATTCACAGCAGAACACTGAAAACTTGTCAAATGTTTAAACTGAGACATTTTACTATTTCATGAAAAATATTAGCTCATTTTGAATTTGATGGCAGCAACACGTCTCAAAAAAGTTGGGATGTGGGCAACAAAAGCCTGGAAAAGTCAGTGGTACTAAAAAGAAACAGCTGGAGGAACAGTTTGTGACTAATTAAACTAACTAGGTTTATTGGCAACAGGCCAGTAACATGATTGGGTATAAAAAGAGCGTCTTAGAGAGGCAGAGTTTCTCAGAACTAAAGATGGACAGAGGTTCACAAACCTGCAAAAAAACTGCTTCTACAAATTATGGGACAATTTCAGAATAATGTTCCCTAATGTAAAATTGCAAAGACTTTAAAATTCTCATCATCTACAGTACATAATATCATCAAAAGATTCAGAGAATCGGGAGAAATCTGTAAGCGGGGAGCAAGGCCAAAAATCTGTATTGGATGCCCGTGATCTTTGGGCTCTCAGGCGGTACTGCATTAAAAACAGGCTGGATTCTGTTATGGAAATCACTTCATGGGCTCAGGAACACTTCCAGAAATCACTGTCTGTGAACACAGTTCACTGTGCCATCCACAAATGCAGCTTAAAGCTCTATGATACAAAGAAGAAGCCACATGTGAACATGATCCAGAAATGCTGCTGTCTTCTCTGGGCCAAAGCTTATTTAAAATGGACTGAGGCAAAGTAGAAAACTGCCTTGTAGTCAGATGAATCGGAATGTGAAATTCTTTTTGGAAAACAATGAGGGAAACATCCTCCTGACTAAAGAGGAGAGGGGCCATCTGGTTTGTTATCAGTACTCAGTTCAAAAGCCTACATCTCTGATGGAATGGGCTACATTAGTGCATCTGGAATTGGTAGCTTGCACATCTGGAAAGGGACCATCAAATCAGAAAGGTATATACAGGTTTTAAAGCAATATGCTCCCATACAGATGTCTTTTTCAGGGAAAGCCTTGCATGTTTCACCAAGAGAATGCTAAACCACATACTGCATCTATTCCAACAACATGGCTTCGTAGTAGAGGAGTGTTGAACTGGCCTGCCTGCAGTCCAGACCTTTCACCATTTGAAAACTTTTGGTGCATCATGAAACAAAAAAGACTGCTGAGTGGCTAGAATGGCTAGAATCCTATATCAGGCAAGAATGGGATAACATCCTCTCCGAAAAGTCCAGCAACAGGTCTCCTCAGTTCCCAGATGTTTAAATACGACTCTGTCCCAACTTTTTTGAGACGTACTGCTGCCATCAAATTCAAAATGAGCTAATACTGTTTCTTAAAATGGTACATTTTCTCAGTTTAAACATTTGGTATGTGTTCTATTGTGAATAAAATATGGGCTTATAAGATTTGTAAAGCATTGCATTCTGTTTTTATTTACATTTTACACACCCTCCCAACATTTTCAGAACTGGGGTTGTACTCTGTTTTCTGTTACTTAACCTTTGTAGTGGATTTTGGATGAAGAGCTTTTATTTGTAATAGAGTATATTTACATTACTAGAACATTTAATACACTGGTATTTAAAGGAAAAGGTCTTCCACCACTGGGGTGATTTGTTTTCTTCCACTATGTAAATTATACCAAAGTCCTTCTATAATGTCTCTGATTATACACAGCATTATGCTGCTTCATCAGCAGGAGTTGGGTTTTACTGTAATGGGAGTACCAGTGTTATAACAGCTGGATAGAAGAAGCTTTACCAAGCAACCTGCCACTGATCCAAGTACAGTTCAATTCCCATCTATTTTCTTTGTTTAGATTAAAGAAAAAATGATAACAGGAGCTGAATAAAAGAAAAAAAAGAAAAAAAAAAAGCTACTTTGGCTGCTCCCTTATTCACAAGGGTTTGACACAGTGGGTAGCTCTGCATGTTTAATTTGGCAGATTTTTATGCTGGATGCCCTTCCTGATGCAACCCCAATATGCAGGTAATGAGCTGCATTTGGATCATTATCAGAGCGAAGACCCAAATGCAGGATGCAGGCGGCCAACTTAAATATCAAAAGGTGAGCAGTTAATACAGGCTTTTAACAGAAAGTGAACAGACAATAATCCCAAAACCATGAGAGACAAGTACCATAGCAGGTCTGCACACAGGGAACAGACACAAGGCACATAACAGATGCCTAAGACAGGCAAAGACTAAGGGGAAGACAGGACTATTTATACACCAAGGGCTGACTAGAGAATGACCAACAGGAGGGAAATGAGACACTGGTGTGAGCAATCACACACGGGTGAAGACAATTAGGAAAATCAGAGAGACAGAGAAGAAGCAAAACTAACCCAGGGCACAAAACTTCAGATTAAAAGCAGGAAGTAACCAAAATACAAATACTAAACACAGACACAAGAGACTCACATTAACATGAAGACAGAGACCAAGGAACACTGGAGGACAAAGAAATTCAACAGAGACAGAGGAAGGAGAACTTGGGGAAATACTGAGGAAATGAAACACAGGAGGAATAACAAACTCAAAATAGAAACTGAAGTCAAATAAAGAACAAGAATCCACAACTATTACTAGAATAGGAAATCATATAAACAGGCATCCACAACTCCATGAACACTAGACGGGATCCAGAACTCTTCAGAACAATAAGGCTCGATCTTAACACACTAAGGAAACTGACAATGAAATTAAGAACCAAAACACATGATCACAAAACAGAAACTTCTTAGGAAAATCAGTAAAGCCAGAAATTAAAGATTCAACAGTATCATGAAGAATCACACTCACTATTAGAATAATAAAGAAATCAAAACAGGAATCCAAAAGTCAGCCTACCAAATGCAAACTGTATCTTGTAGAAACTGAATGGAATCTTCCTGGCTGTGCATGACAGCACAACAGAAATAAAAAAAAAATGAAAAGAAAATATTTAGTACAAATAAAACCTAGAGTAAGATGTGGAGACACATGTATTGTATTTTGTATTGCTTGAAATCTTTATCTCAAAATTTGCGAGTTACTATTAGTTTTTATCTTAACAGCCTACATTGCAAAATTTTTAATCCTTTTTTTCTCTTTTTACATGCATTTATATATTGGTAAGTGGTGTTATTTTTACACTAAAACTTTACAAAATATATATGGAAATATTAAATGAACCTTGATAGTACCAGCTAATTAATTAGTCAGATTCTGTCTGTAGCTTGTTGTTTCACTCTCTGACCAGCAGATGTCCCCAGCATACTGACAATGTACCAGGGAACTCCTGTGACTTTTACTATATGAAAACCACACATGACTTGGTGTATCTGGGTGTTTGTTGTGGTGCCCTTAATAAAATGCCAAAATTATATATACTGTATTTCTGTGTGATACAATGAGGGGACTAATATCACACCAGCCACAAACAAGCAGAGGTGAATGTGCATGATTTATAGGTGTTAACAGGCCCAGATTCCTTTCCCGTCTCTGCTATCGCAAAGATAAGCTGGGGGTGGTCAGATCCCCCACAGGGGGATGTTTGTGTGTCTGTGTGCGTGTGTGTTACTACCTTTTTTCACTCTTTGCTAAACAACATTTCCACCCCTGCAGAGTTAACTGGAGGGACTGTCAAAAGAAAAAGGAAAAAGTCTGGGCTGCTGTTATTTTTGGAGAGGTGTTAGAAGCATATTCAGTGACCAAGCTCTGGTGCTAAATCAGTTTTTAGCAACTGAGTATGACATCACATAAAAAAACTCTCTGTGGGTGCTTTAGTGTGCCAGAAAGATCATTTGTAGTCTCTAGCCAAATATCATGTTGCAGTTTGTGTAAATATATAAATAAACACATACAAGCAGAGGACATAATCTGAAACTGTGCTGTTTTGTGCTGCTTACTGCATTATAAATATATCTGAATTACACTTAGTGAGGAAACTCCTTTGCCACATGTGATTTACACATAAATAGTCTTTGTATTGTTTTCACTTCTGAGTTTGAGCTGCATCCTATTAAAAAGAATATGCTAAAACTGAGAAAATATTGTTTGCATTTTCTTCTTATACTCATATTTGTGTCATATTCGTGTATTTTACTTGCAATAAAAAGTCATAACAACACAGAAACTTACTATGGTTTAGCACCAAATTGTGCCCCAGGGAATGGTGCAATATCCCATAACAGTCATAATGAAATCCTAACTGCTTTTCTTCTGGAACATTTAGTAGATCGGCCTGGTAGCCAGATGACCAACTGGCATCACAGTGCCAATAAGTCATGTTTTAAAAGGGATGTTGCTTTATCTACACCATAGAATCATCCATCCATCCATCCATCCATCCATTTTCTTTCACTTATATGTAAATCAAATTTGTACATTTGGAAGGCATGTGCAGTATTTATTCCAAAGTTACATACAGTAAAGTCATATATTGTGATATATGGGTAGTATAAACAAAGAGGATTTTCAAAGGAAGGAAACACCCTCAACATTTTCAAGGATACATTTATATGTGCAATAAATGATATGGGGGGCATTCACTGGTACACACAATGCATTCTAAAGGGAATGCAAACGTGACAATGTTTAAGCCTGGAAGTTCATCCTTGACCTTAGAGAGAATAGAAAAACAATGCTGACTCTTAGACTCTGTGATATTGTTGAAAGCTGTGGTACAATCTAATAACGGGGCCTTGATTTTAGAATAGTTTTGTCAAACTGCTATTTATAAAGTCAAGAATGAACTGCTACTGTATACTTGGTCTCCAGTCTTGTTTGCTTTTCCCACTAATTTTCTGCCTCACTTGTGCCTAATCAACCAATCCCTCACCCCAGTGTATATGCCTATTTTTATTTGCTTGCCACTTGCCTTGTTGCCTCTTGGTGGCTAAGATTTCCAGCAATTTTCTCAAGGTTTTCCAGTTCAAGCTTTTCTTTCTGCATTTCTACTATACCTTGGATTTTTGTGTCAGCCTTTCCTAAGCAAGTCTGCCTTGTTTGATTTTTATTTTTAATTAATTAATTAATTATTATTATTTATTTATTTATTTATTTTTTTATTTTTTTTTTTTTTTTTTTTTTCTTTTTTTTTTTTTTTTTTTCTTTTTTTTTTTTTTTTTTTTTTTTTTTTTCCTCTCTTTTTTCCCTTTTTTCTTTTTTCAAACCCCTTTTTTTTTTTTTTTTTTTTTTTTTTCGCTCAAAATGTTTCAAAAGTCTTAAAAGTTAGCTTATGAGTTAATATCTCACAGATATAAGTTGTAAAGCCACAAGTCTCTTGCGGTGAAATGAGATTTTAAAGAATCTTGTCACCCCCTCCTCCTTAATAATCCCCAGAAAATTGAGTAGCCAGCAACATCAATTTAATTTGTAAAAGAAATATTTTTATTACT
>VVAS01018516.1:2219-16543 GCA_015103295.1 Ptychochromis oligacanthus
AAAAAAAAATAAATATCACAAACAAATTTCTGGAAGGATTAAAAAAAATGTTCCAGAAAGTCTGAAAATCTGTAAAAAAAATAAATATTTCTGAAACGCTGTAAATGTATAACTGAAAAGTGTCCAAATAAAAATTATGTTCTGATTATAATTTCCAAAATTATATATCTGAAAGACGTGAATAAAGCTGTTTGAAAAATGTCATTAAAATATTATGTTCCATATGTCTGATTTACTAATTAAACAGATCCAAAATGCATGTTGACAGATATCACAAATTACAGTGAAAAGCTTGAAAAAACATAAAATTGAATGTAAAGATTAATAAAATGGTCAAGAAAGTCTAAAAAACATTATAACTTAAGAGTGTCTGAATAAAAACATTTTTCTGATTCAAATTTCCAAAATAACATTAACAAGACATTAAAAACAAAAGACATTAGTGATGCTGTTTGAAAAAAGTTTGTTTTGAAGAACTGTTTGGAAAAATGACATAAAAATATTATAGTATATCTATCACTATCTAATTATCAACTAATTAAAATATCAAAAATAAATATTTTAAAAAATTTCAAAAACATAGTGATGAAACATCCCGAAACACATAAAAGTTTATAAATGTTTATAAATGGTAATCGTAATAAAAACATCTTTAAAAAAAAACAAAACAGTGAATGTAAAACTGTAAAAATATAACAATAATTTTAAAGAATATATTAAATTGTCCAAAAAGTAATTATAAAAATATATAAAAAAATCTTTCAAACACAAGTAAAATTTTTCCAGCATATCTGATAGAATAATAATAAAAGCTATTAAGATTATTAATTACATTTAATTACAAATTTCTGTACTTATTAATTACAGAAATTTGCAAAAATATTTTTTCATTATAGTTTGGTTATGATAACATGCCAGAATATTTAAAAAAAAATCTATGAATCATAAAAAACAAAAAATATCTAAATTCAGATTTTAAATAAAGTGATAAAAATGTCAATAATTCATGTTTTTAAATAAAATCTCTTGTTCCACTAAATTCTTCATTAAAAGCTGAAAAGATCTGAACGAGTTTTCAGCTCCTTCAGGTTCGTCTCTCTCTGTGTCGTCCCAGTGTACCCGGCGAAGCGTCGTAACCGTCACAGCGTGGCCGGGTCGCAGTTCATGGCGGGCCGAGTCGTGCCTGCAGAGCGAGCGCCGGTCAGACGCAGCAACACGATGCCGCCAAACCTGGGGAATTCTGGGATACTGGGGAGAACCGTCAACGAGGAGAGGACGTCTGGAGGTCAGCACGTTAACACTGTTTATTTAACTCACAGGGAAGTGGAGAGGAGTCTTATAATGTCTGTGTGTGTGTGTGTGTGTGTGTGTGTGTGTGTGTAGGTCAGTCGTCTGACCCCGGCATGGTTCGGATCATCTGCGGCCATCATAACTGGATCGCCGTGGCCTACGCACAGTTTGTCGTCTGCTACAGGTAAACGCATCAGATCACCTTCACTGAAGCCAAACACCGGACTAATAAAGATTTATTTTGAATGTGTGAGGTTGTGAAGAAAGTTAGAAATCAAATGTGTGTGTTTGTTTGTTTGTTTGTTTGTTTGTTTTTAGGGAAATTCCTAAAAGTAGCTCAAAATGAAAATTAAGAATTAAAATAAAATAAATTAACTGATTTATTCAAATAAAATATAATAGTTGATAATGGATTAATTCTTTTTATCATTTTCTTTTCAGGGAAATTTGAAAGAAATCACTTTGTAACAGTTGCTCAAAATTAAAATTAAATAGAATTTAATTGAGATAAAATAATAGAGAATACATTTTTAAATATCATTTATTCTTTTCTGGGAAATGTCATGTCTGCTTAGAATTAAAATAACTAATAAAAAATATAAATTAAATTAATTAATTAAATAAATGATAGGGTGAGATGGAGGCAGATGATCTGCTGCAGCGACCCCTAAAGGGAGCGGCTGAAAGAGGAAATAATAATAATAATACATTTTTAGCCTTTATTATTCCTTTCCCTTTCAGGGGAAATAACACCAAACATATAATGTATCTTAAATAAACAGAATGGTATCTACCTCAATAAAATAAAATGCAATATGGCAAATCAAATATCCTAATAAAGCAAAAAAAAAATCTGAAATCAAAATGAATACAGTAAAAAACAAGTTAACGATTACATAAAATATTAAGGAATATATAATAAAGTAAAATTCTCATTCAGCAAATCAAAATGAACAGATGATCTTTTTTCATTCTCTGAAAAAAATCTGTTTAAGCTGCTCTCTTCTGATTGGCTGCCCCTCACTTGCATCAGGTTTGAATTGAGGAAGGCCTGACTCCTCCTGCTGATGTTCAGGCTGAGTCTCTTACTTTCTCGTCTCTCAGGGTGAAGGAGTCGACCGGGTGGCAGCAGGTCTTCACCTCTCCCCGCCTCGACTGGATGATCGACAGAGTCGCGCTCAACGCCAAAGTGATGGGCGGCTCGCTGGGAGACAACGACAAGATGGTGGCTGTCGCCTCGGTGACGGAGATCATCCTCTGGTCCATCTGCCCAGACGGCAACGGCAATGAAATCGGTACGAGTTTCTGCCCGCAGTACCGAGGAGGCCTGTGCGCCTTCAGTCTCGGAGTCGGATTAACGAGCTGCTGGAGGGAGAAAAACAAACTATTAAACAATCCCTGCAGCGCAAACAACAAATAACTTTGCAGGACAAGCGCAGACACAACGCTTTCCCAGTAAAACAGAAAAATTCTATCTCTCTCGCCTGCAGGCGTCTTCAGTCTCAATGTCCCAGCCGAGGCTCTCTTCTTCGTTGGTAACCAGCTGATCGCCACCAGCCACACTGGGAAGGTCGGGGTTTGGAACGCCGTCACCAAACACTGGCAGGTGGGTGGAGACACTCTCAGATCCTCTCCAACCTCATTCGATTTCACTCCACAACAAAGAAGTTCTGTGACTTGGGGGTAGTGGCAAAGCTAAAGACCCAACAACGACGCAAACATAAACTGGAGAGCATGTCAGTCTCTCCATCATATTTATGTGGCAGCAGATGGCTACAACGTGCAGATCTCTTCCACTGACACTTTGGTGCCTTATTAGAACCAGCCTAAGTTTGGAAACCTTTGAGAGTTGAACATTACGTAGTGTTACGTAGCAAAAATTTGGGAAGAAAATCATAACTGACTGGATTAAAGCTGCTCTCAAACCCTCTGACAACTCGTTTGCTGGCCGCGGCGCTGTTATGGCGGTCCTCGAGATCATTCGGCTGACTCACCTTAGAGCACGCATCAAAAAGGCCAGAACTGGCTTTTCAAAGGGTCCGGCCCAGAGGAGGGCGTAGGGTTTGGACTTTTAGACAATACATTGGAAGTTGTTAAGAGAAGTCATGAAAGTCTTTGTTTGAACTGTTCATTAAGCAGTTTTACAGACTTCTTACTGACAAAGACATAACCTTTGGCTTGTCATTCCTCATGGAAATAAGGGGGTTAAGCCCTGTTTCTTAGATTTAGGACAATAATGTTTAATTGTGATGACAGATGACTGACTGAACTACATATATTCTTATTGTTAAATTTTATGTTTTTAAGAGTATCTCAGGCAGTTCATCATCTGTTTTCTACGTGGATGGCCCATTAAATCTGAATGTTTTCAGAAAGCATTTTTCACCTTTTTTTAATTTAAAAGAACATATAACATGTGGAGGTGTTGCTTTAGAGTTCCTGGCTTAGAGTCTCTTGTCTCACACTCGTGGAGACCACAACTCCACCGTCTTGGACTGCAGTAGGCAGGAATAGTCCTTGATCTGCCCTGGAGATCCACTCTGAGCTTGAAGGTCTCTCTAAGCAGGGGGAGACCTGGTTCAAGTGTTGCAACGCTGAGCTCACTGAAGCTGCAGAGCAAAACAAGATGTACTATAGCGGTGGAGTTGGACTCCGTCCACTGCCTGGAGGGGCAGCTGTATGTATAAACTATATGTAGAGCGTTCACGTCTTTTGTGCATGCCCTCTAACCGCTTTACCACCACTAACACAGACTAATCCTGTGGAAAATACTGGGTGCAATGCAAGGAGCTGGTTCTAGATTGGACATGAGGTAATGAGGTAATGGGCAGAAACATGTTGAGCCTAAACACCTGCTGAGGTAGCTCATCATACCCAGTCTGTTTCAGGAATCATCTGGTCTGCTTCAGTCTGAAACCTATGTTCTCTGTGGTCTTCACAGAACCAGGATGTGGTTCCCATCAGCAGCTACGACACCGCCGGTTCCTTCCTCATCCTGGGCTGCAACAACGGATCCATCTACTATATCGGTAAGAAACTGCAGTATGATGCTCGCACGCTGATCATTTTCAACTGAAGAGCAACTGAAAGTACCAAAACTACTCAGTACTAATATAAAGACATAGGATAACTGGACCATAGTCATTAATGCATTAACCAACACCTGAAACTGTTAGTCCGTTCTGTCATCCTATAAAATAATTTAGATTTATGTTAAATATATTCATAAATATTGGATGAATTTGTTTGTGGGCCACTGTAGAGCCTCACCAACTTCCTCTGGGAGGCTTTGGCTTCACAACATGCCGTCGCCTGTAAATAAAGCAATAAAGATATGTTTGAAGAGAGAATCCCAGTTGTTCATGATGTCCCTGTGTTTGTCGGTCAGACGTTCAGAAGTTTCCTCTGAGGATGAAGGATAACGATCTGCTGGTGACGGAGCTGTACAGAGACCCGACCGAAGACGCCATCACTGCTCTCAGCGTCTACCTCACGCCCAAAACAAGTATGGAGGCAGAACACAACTACTGCTCATCTTTGTGTCAACGGGTTTTAACCTAACCTAAAAAGTGAGACCTTCTCTGATTGTCTTGGTTGTCTCTAACAGCCTGTTGATTGATTGCAAAGGTCTTAGCTTAGGTTGCGAGCTTTGAAGGCCGTTTACACTCACTCGACTGACTCACTGTTGATGCTGGAAGTAGAAGAGTGGCCCTGAGTCGAGGAAAAATGCGTCCGGAGTCCTTCACATAGAAATCGGTCCACAGGCTGTTGGAGGCAGACGAGTCCGGGACAGTCTGATTTCTCAAGTTACAATCCGTTCAGACTTTGGCACTGGATAACTCAATAAATTGCATGAAAATGTCTGAGTGGTTTCAGCCTTCTTTTTCAACTCACGAATGTTTGTGTTTGGTCAGGTGACAGCGGGAACTGGATCGAGATTGCATACGGGACCAGTTCTGGAACCGTTCGAGTAATCGTTCAGCATCCAGAGACAGTTGGCTCAGGGCCTCAGCTCTTCCAGACCTTCTCGGTCCACCGCAGCCCCGTCACCAAGATCATGCTGTCTGAGAAACACCTCATCTCAGGTAGGAGTTTTAGAAACACCTCGTCTCAGGTACGAGTCAAACACTAATGTTTAAATCGACATCTGTTGCTTTTTTCTTCACCATCTGTGCAGTTTGTTGTTGTCGTTGCTGTTTCTGAGGTTATTTTCCCAATCGTTGCCCTTCAGTTTGTGCAGATAACAATCACGTGCGGACGTGGACGGTGACTCGCTTCAGAGGGATGATCTCCACCCAGCCGGGGTCCACGCCGCTAACCTCCTTCAAGATCCTCAGCCTGGATGACATCGATGGACACGGAGGCTGCAGCGCCGGCACAGAGATCGGTAACCATCAAACCAATCGCAGTCAGA
The DNA here is from genome assembly GCA_015103295.1 of Ptychochromis oligacanthus. NCBI lineage: Eukaryota > Metazoa > Chordata > Actinopteri > Cichliformes > Cichlidae > Ptychochromis > Ptychochromis oligacanthus. The sequence continues at coordinate 7,924 of VVAS01018516.1, forward strand.
ACCGCACAGTTTAAAGATCGCCTCAAACTGTGAATCTACAGCTCAATTTTTCATCCATTTTTATGAATAAATTCAGAGCAGTAATACTTTAGATCCTGTGTTTCTTTAATGAGCTGACTGGGTTCATATCATTTGCTTGTCATTGGAAAAGTTTTTTTTTTTTTTCTTTAAAATCATATTTCTCCAAAACGTGCTGTTTTTTGTTGGCCGTTAAAACTCATTAGAGTTTGAGGAAATCTGAAGAAGTTTGTTAAATGATTACATCAGTTGTTGTTAATGAGCTCGGGTTTTAAAATGTTGGTACAAAACTCCAGAAAATCAAAGCATACGACCAATAACTTCGATTTTGATTTTATTGCTCTTCAACTAACACAAGTTAGTCAAATGTATCTACTGCAAGGTAAAATTGCGTTGATTTAATTAAATTTTCATTTCATTTAAATTATCCTACCTATGCCACATGATTATAAAGGACCATAACTAAAACTCTAAAAATAAACGAATAAATAAATATTTCTCTAAAAAAAACAGTATCCCATTACATGCATGTAAAAATACATACAGGCAGCAATTAATCTATAAAAGGCATCCTCACAATTTCATTTTCTTCATTAATTTGATTATTTCCTCCTTTTATTTATCTGTGATTAATTTTATTTTTTAATTAATAAGTTGTTTCACTTTGCTATTTCTCCTATATATTTCTCCTAACCTTTTTATTTCTGTATTTACCTGCTGATTTATATATGATCAGCTTCCAATTCACTGTAACTCTGCTCCTGTCCAGCAGAGGTCACTCTGAGTAAAAAGAGCCCTTTGAAATTCACGTGTATGTGACATTTAGGATTGTGGTGGTAGATCTTGGAGGGTTCAGGTGTTTCTGTGTTGGTTTCAGGGCCGTACGGAGAGAGAGACGACCAGCAGGTGTTTATCCAGAGAGTCGTCCCGGACACGGATAAACTCTACGTCAGACTGTCGTCCAACGGAAAGAGGTGGGAGGCACATTTATGATAGAAATATGTGTCCACTGTATCACAAATAGACCTGAGCTTCCATAAGACTTGTTTTCAGGGTTCAGGTTAGAGTCTGATTTGGATTTTTAAATAAAAATCTACAGAAAACTAACTAAAAAATGCCAGACTATAATAACTCTGCTTCAGGTGCTTTATGAAATTTTGGTGGAATAACATTCATTGTTTTGAAATGTGCTCTAGAAATAAATGTGACTTTTGTGACGGTTAGTGTCAGGATTAAAACCAAAGGAGATGAATTAACTTCGTGTCACAGTTGAATAAACACAGCAGAGTCTGAGAGTTCAGTTCAGGAGTTTTAATATTAAGAGCTCAGTTCAAAAAATGCTGACAAAGATGACAGGATGTCGTTTACATACCTGATGTGTCCTACATGAACGTAACAGTTAACCTTGTTTATTAATGATATCCAGATATGCATGTTCAACAAATTGTCAGCTGGAACTTCTTAAACACAATACCACTGTTTCTGAGCACCAGAACAATAACATATGAGCCTTAGGATCACTTGTGACAGTGATCCTAATGTTAACTCAAAAGGTTAAAGAAGTTTTAGGAACTACAGAAAAACATCTGTTAAGATCGGAATCCGTGTGTGTCTGTCAGGGTGTGTGAGGTGCGTTCGGTGGACGGGACCTCCATCACGGCCTTCATGGTCCACGAGTGTGAGGGCTCGAGTCGCATCGGCTCCCGGCCACGTCGCTACCTGTTCAGCGGCCACAGCAATGGCAGCATCCAGATGTGGGATCTGACCACCGCCATGGAGATCGCCGGCAAGGTCGACATCAGAGGTAAAACTCAAGACTTCTAACTCAAAAACACAACTTTTTGTGCTCCGTGATTGGTCGTCGAGTGATTAACATGGGCTCTTGTTGGCTGACTTGCAGCACTGGGCGGACCCACAGAAGAGGAGCTGCTGGAGCTGCTGGACCAGTGTGACCTGGCTCTGACCAGAACACCTGACAGCACACCGAGAGCCTCTACCTGCAGGTACAAACACGCAGACTGACATCCATCTGTACACTCACACTCAGCCTGAATTCAGAGAATGATGGACTGAAAAGTTCATCTTTATGCAGATGACACTGTGCTGTTCATGTCTACCTTCCATCGGCATTTTGCAATTAATACCGATGTCAGAATTTCCTCCCTTTCACACACAGAAATTTTCCTCATTTTAACAGTACATTTTGTAAAGTTTAAAGCAAAGTTTCCCCACAAGGTGGCAGCATTTTAACAGAAAATTTATTGTAGTTTTCCACACCCACCAGTTTTACATTCTAATAAAATTATTTTATGTTTCTATCTTCAAAGATAATTTCTAACTAATCTAAAGTTTCAGGGCAGACTGGATGCCATCTTGGGGTTTAAAATGGTATTACTCGAGAATACAGCCCTGCTCTGTTTCAGGTTCAGATGATATCACTGCAGCACAACACACACATGTTTAGAACATAAAGTCATAGTTGTGTCTTCACATCATGTTGATAGTTTAATTGTAGAAGGTTTTAAACTCTTTTTAAACACAGGTTTTTACAAAAAGAACCTTTAATCCGTGGATTAAAAGAAGAGTCCAGGAAAGCATCAGTTTTATAAAAAGCTTTGGTGTGTTTCTCTTTAATGTAGAGTTTTTATCACCACGTTTCAGACTCTTCATTGTGGACATCATCCTCCCACTGTTATTGTTGTTGACTCGTGTCACTTCCTGTCCCTGCAGTCTTCACTCTCAGCTCAGCGATGCCTTCAGGACTGAGCGTCTTCACTCTGCAGGAGGAGGACGAGGAGCAGCTGGAGCTTCAGGTTCGTCTGCATCCCTGTCCGGCAGCCTCCCCCGGCAGGCTCTGCCCCCCAATCCCTTCACCAAACCTGCCAGCCTCTGGGCCATACAGCAGCAGATCCCCTCCTTCCCGAGCTCCACCTCCAGCCAGACCGGCAGCCCCCGCCCCCTCAGGCATCTGGACCGGGACAAAGAGTGGGGGTCTCTTCGGAGGGGGAGCTTCGTAGAGCGCTGCCAGGAGCTCGCCAAGGGTTCAGAGGCAGCTGCGAGTGCGGGGTTTGGCCTCCCGCCGGGGTCGGAGGGCATCAGGCGGAGCCTGGCGGTATGCAGTGAATTGGAGGCCAAATTCGGTCTCAGGACCCCTACGAACTTCTCTGTGCCTCCTGCTGCTCGCCATTCATCTGGAACACCATCATCACTGTCCTCTTCACCGCTGTCCTCGACGTCGTCACACCGCAGGGCCTCACCCACATCATCAAGCCCAAGCCCCGCCCCCACAGCTGTGAGCCCAACCCGCTCTCAGGCACCTGTCTCTCCTCGCCGCAGCACCGCGGCATCGCCCGGCGACTTCTCAGGGGCTCCTGAGAGTCCCGCGGGTCCTGACAGTCCCGCTGCCGCCGGGCCCCCCACCAGCCCCAAACCACACATGAACGAGACCAGCTTCTGATTGGCTGATCTGCCTGAGATCGGACTCAGCAGTTTCAGGAATCTGTCATCACATGATGACTGTAAAAAAAGAAAAAAAATATGACAAAAAAACTGTCATCAGGTGAAAAATGAAGTGTGAAAAACACCTGAAGAAGAAAACGACTTCAGGGTAATTTTTACAGTATCGATAAACGAGTCGTTCGGCTCCTCCACTGTTGACTGATGACAGCTGCAGGTTTACCTTCAGGGAAGCTGGTCAGTTATTTATGTTTCATCTGAAAACAAACGAAATGATTCATGTAAAAAAAATAAAATAAATCAGGTTCTCAGAAACCTGCAGAGAACGTTCCCCGTTTTCTCATAGAGACACAACGGACGAATGAGGCGCTTTCACACCGCAGGAACCTCTGTTTAGCTTTTGGGCCACTTGAATGTTGGTTTATTGAAACCAGAAGCGACCATATTTGAAGGAGCATTAGAGACCGTGCTACACATCAAATTGAAACCTGCCGCCATCGGCTTAAAGTGTTTCTGGCTTTTACATGACGTTAACCTTCCTACCAGCACTGTGAAGGCAAACAGAAAGAAAGCCCTTGATGATGAGAGTTAATCTCAGGACTCTTTGGTCCGAAAGCACCTTTTAATTAGAAATACGTGAGGTTGAAATAAAACAGAAGTAAATTTAACCAAATAAAGACCAGGACAGAGCTGCTAAACGAAACCTGAGTTTGTTTTATAGCACATTAACGTATAAATCCAGCCTTTGTTTGTCTCAGGTTGAGGCTTTTCTAAGATGATTAATGCTGAAGGTAAATGTGTCGCTGTTATCAGAGTAAATTTGTCATACTGTAATAAAGCTCAGCTCTTGGCAGCTGAAGAGACAGAGACTTCCTTCAGGAGGTGGTGAAGACCAAAAACAGAGAAAAAAGAGGAAATATAGAACTGAGGCTCATCAGGTTATCAAGCACAAGAAAACTGCTGTTTGTAGCTTTTCTAACCAGCACTGTTTCCAACTTTGTCTATCTAACTTCATGGTGTGTCTGTTTTTTTGTTGTTTTTTTTAACTTTGTACAGCAGCTGTGTTTTTGTGTTTCATTTGTATGTTTGCAAACTCACAGTTTGGCCAAGTCAACCCTGAACGTCTCACAGTCGCAGCCAATCAGCCTTCTGCCAAACGAGAGTCTTCCACCTTGAGGAAAGGTGATAATTCCCAAAAATCTTCAGGAACCTCCCTGAAAAAACAGATCATTTCCATTTAAACCTCAAAAATATTTATTCATTTATATTTAATTAAATATATTTGAATTGCAGACTAGTGTCTGAACGTGTGTGTGCCAGTTATTTTTTTCTCAGTTCTGAAAACACCTTTGAAGCTGTTAAGTAGTCTGAAATGTTATTCTGGACTTTTAAAACTCTTCTTCTGACAGTTTAAATTTTGAGCTCATTGATTGGAAGTGCAGAAGAAGAAGGATGAGCGATGTACCCGTGAGATGTTTTTTTTCTGTAGTACACTTCGGTGCCAGCAGGTGGAGACTTCTCCATTTGATGTGATTGGGTTACAGGTGAGCTCACCTCAGTCTTCATGGTGCGTTCAGGATGTTAAAACGTCACCGTTGTTTTCCACATTTTTCACAACTTTTTACTGTTTTGCTCTTTTTCTCAGGAATCCTGATTGATGCATTAATAATTCAAACCAATAATAAACAGTAATATATTACTCTGACGGGAGTACTTTGACCTTTTCTGCTTCATTTGTGCTTTTAAGTGGAAAAATGTCTTTCCAGGAAGCCTCAGAGGAAATGACCGGCCTAACGTGATGAAGCAGAGCCACCTGCTGCCCACAGACCTCCTCAAACATGGAGGTCTGTGGGTTTAATTTCTAATGTTCTCTAATCTTTAAACACATTTTGAGCCTGAGTTTGTCTCTGTTTGCTCTCCAGTTTGAGCTCTTTTTTTTTTCTTTTTTTTAGCTTTAAGAACTTTCTTCAGTCAAAAAAAACAACAAATTGAGACACAAAGTGATGATTTTGGTTCATTTTAGGGCTCCAGGAAACAATTATACAAATATACAAATAGTGTAGTCTACCAAATCTTAACAGTTCCCACCTGACCCCCTCAGAATCAGATGATATATTTGGTACAATAACTTTAGTTTAATTAATGAAGCCATGCAAAATTTTACCTTCATACTCTTAAACTTTTTTAGAGCTGCAGGCCCTCGAAGCACATGAGGGCGCGTCCACATTTGGTGCTTTTTAAGAAATTTTGTTTGCAGTTTTTAAATAGAGCCTAAATGTGTTTTACCCACAAAACACCTCCTGTGATGGTTTGTTCCAAAATAATAAGAGTTGTGTTAGTGGTGTTATTGTGTTTAAAAAAAAAAAAAAGTCCATTATTTTGAAACAAAGCATAACAGTCACTTGGATGAGCGACGAAACGTTTCTCCCACAGAAAACGCTACGTCCAGATGAACAGAATCAACCTTCTGGGATTTCCTTACCTGGATGATTGAGCATGCATCAAGACAAAGCATAACAGTGACATCACTCGCCTTCCTTTTACTGTTTTCCCTGAATCTCTATGAAGAATGGCTCATGGTAAGTCCTGCTGCTTTTCATTTATCAGGATTTTCCTCTTTTATCTCGTATGAATTTCATATGAAGCTTTTAGTTGAAGTCACTGTACTGTTTGTGGGAATTGGATTAAATTGCATAGTTTTGTGAGTCCAATCTGACCAACAACATGTGGTTTGATGCCATTTTGTAAAAAGCATTTTTCATGAAAATTGTCACTAGTGTTACACATAAATAAGGTGACACCAAAACCAGTGACAGTAAGTTGTATGAGGAACTTTGGTCTTATGTATGTCAGGTTTTTGTTTGTTTGTTTGTTTTTCCTGTCACATCAAACGAAATGTGTCACATTTGACAACATAATGAATTTACACCCACTACATTTTGCTACTCTTAAGGTTTAAGTTACAAAGAATTCCATCATTACTCATTTTTTACTGATTTTTTTTAAAATGTTTTCATTGTTACAGCAAATGTTGCACAAATGAAGAATTATACATTCAGACTTTGAACAAACCTGACTGAAATAAATAAAAGATGATCTGACTGCAAGTGCTGAAGAGACTGAGAAATAATATTTTATGAAAGCCTTTAAAATTGCCAAAGGAGTAACACCAGTGACAAAAAGACAGCACATGCGGTCTTAAACGCACAAAAAAGATTTTAATCATTGAGCTGTCAATTTGTGTATACATGAAGTTAAGAAGTTGTGTGATAACATGTTTCAAATGTAAATGTTAGAAAAAGAAATAAATTTTAAGACATCCTGAAAGTGAACATTTCTGTAGAATGACCCTTTTATCAAATTTTATGGAAATGAATTATTTAAAAATTAATCATTTTATTTTCTTACATGGTAACTCCAGGGGACCTTTACTTTCTTTATATATTTTAAAATGTTTATTTTACATAATTTTTTTTATAATGTGTATCATATATTTGATAGTTATATATACATACTGCATTTTAAATGGTCCTCAAAATGTTTGACCTCAAAATACTGCAGCAGCCCTCTGTACCTGTGGTGCCTGGACTTCTATATAATTGATTAAAAAAACAAATATTGTCAAATTGATGGCTCATGTAATTCTTCAAATAACATATTGTTTTATTTTAACATAGAAACAAATTGTAACCCTAAAGTGTTTTTCAAGTGTATTTTTTCTGGAAAGGACAGACACAGAAAACACTTCCACAGAATGACCCAAAACTGAAAAGTTATCATGTTTCCTACGACCTGTGAACGCAGCGTCTGTCTCTTCAGCCAGTAGAAAACTGTATTTAATATTCATGTTTTTAATTGTTTTAAACCCAGTGGTTACAGCTGAACTCTTTTTGTAAATCTTAGTGACACCAGATTATTTGTATAAACATGATTATTAAAGTAATAAATATGAACGGTCATGTTTTATTCCAAAAGCTTTAATTTAATTTGATAACAAACAGCCTAAAGTCGGTTATCAGCAAACCGTCTTCTTCCTCTGATCATCAGCCGAGTCCGACGGCTGACCCGATCAAAGTCCACAAACATTAAAATGACGACTCCGTCATTGCCCCTGATGGCACCGCGGTCCAACCGGCTCATCGTAGAAAAATCCCACAAAAATATCTTTGTTTACAAAAATAAATCCAAATCTGAACTTTGCATATACCCACCTTTACCTAAAGGAGGCGGAGCTTAGAGAAGTGTTTGTTGATTAAAGTGGATCTATTCTACTGTCATACATCTCCTGTTCCAGTGGTGCATGTTTAATAATGAGGTCAGAGTATGTACAGTAAAGCTCAGACTGCTCTAAACACTCAGTTTCACACAGCTTTTTCTACTCCTGGTCTGTATGATGTCATAGAAGGGGATATCTCTAATATGGTCATTTCTTAATGATGAAAAAGAAAAGCTGCAGAGGAGGATTTTTGTGCAGAAACTGTTTCATCTGTTTTCCAGGTAATAAATTAAGTGTTTACAGGGAGGACAAACATGTCGAAGTCCCGTAAAATATTTAAGTTTGTGTTAGTTTGAAACCGGATTGAATTCCATCCTGGCCAGTCACAACATAAACAAACAGGAAAGTGCATTTCGTTTTTAGATTTTCCATTAAAACCTGCTGCTTTCTATGGAAGCCAATTTCTACCAAAAAAAAAAAAGAAGTTTTTTTTTTAATTATTTTTAAAAGTCTTTCATCACCACAACATGATAAAAAAATATAATTTTTCTGAAACAGAAACATCGAGTCCATTGGATTATTTTACAGTCTCCCTGATAAAAGCCGCTGCAGTCATGTGACGGCAGACAGAAAGTGGTCAGGCCTTGGCATCAAGCATCTCCAGCAGCAGTTTGTGGAGGGGGATGTGGCGGTGGCGGTGCAGCCGCAGGAAGGCCTGCACGGCTCGATCGGCGGTCTGTCGCAGCAGGGGGAGGGTCATGAGCAGCCGGCCCGCTCGGTGCTGCTCCCTGCGGGACGACTCGTAGTCCTGCAGCGCCTCGTGGAGCCCGTCCTGAAACCTCTGCACCAAGTCCGGGCAGTCCAACGGGTCGGCATCTGACGGGCAGACAGACACAGGTTAGTATCCTGAAGCTCTTACTCATTTAACCC
>VVAS01018554.1:5025-18624 GCA_015103295.1 Ptychochromis oligacanthus
CAAGCCTAGCCTTCAAAAATTTAAACCCAAAAGAGAAAAAAAAAACCCTCTCCTTTTCAAAAAAAAAACAAAAAAAAAAAAAAAAAAAAATCACATACCTGCATGTTGTTCATGGCTTCCTGCAAGTGCTCGAGCTGATGAGCAGAGCTCAGAGCCTCCAGGCGGATATCTGTCAGTTTACGCTCCTTCTCCCACAGCTCTGTACGCAGTTCTGTTACAACCTTATCATCTCCCACCTCACTCCCATCAGAGAGTCTAGAGACAAAGAAAGTAGGTAAGACACCATTACATAGTGTAGCAAGGATCAGAGGAATGATCTATTTTCACATCTGGATGTATTTTTGACAATGAAATCTGATTTATTTTTGTTATAATTCAATTAGTTATTTGATATTCAAATAACTGGAACTATCCAGAACATCCATGTATGGAGAGGATTACCTGGACGATGATGCAGAGGCTGAAGATTTCATCGACACTGAAGGGTTATCTCCATCATGGTGGACTTTGGGGGAGGAAGGTGCTGAGGATTCTGGGGTGGCAATCTCTTCAATGTCAGCATACGGCCCAGTTGGCTTGGAGCCCTTCTTACTAAAAGCCTTGTTGAATGAGCTGCGTAACTGTTGGTAGAACAAATATGTAACCAAGATGCAATAAGTGACAGGCCTGAAAAAAAAAGAAAAAAAAAAGAATAAAAGCAAGACAAAATTAAAAAGAAATTCTCAAAAAGTGATTGTGATGAGCCGCTTGATTTAGATAGCCATGTTTTCTCCAGAGTTCTCAGCATGTGGATTTTTTTTTTATGAAATAGTGAGCGAATACAAATGTCCAAAACAAAAAAATGCTGGTATAATGTTAAATTTGCAGCAACTGAGTTAATAAAACTATTTAAAATGTTGACACGTTTCAGTTTCTGAAAACCATCAACTTGTTATTTACATCAATAACAACAGTTTGAAGTCTACAGGACACTAAATAATGCAGATTGTCTTATTATATCAATAAATATAACCATGATTCTATCATTTAATAATAAAATATGACCAACTGTATGATCATACAGTGATTTGGTAGGTTTAAAAAAACAGGGATGACAGAAAAGTTTCCAAACATTTAGGAAGTATGACTCAAAGTACACGAATGCTGGAGTGGAACGGGTTTGGGTTTTATTTATTGTAGCAACATCACTTACCTCGAAGACCTAAAATAAAAAGCAGGGCAGCATGAGGGAGAGACCAGAGTCATACTTAATAAGAGATGTGGAACAAGACAGGAGGCGAACCACACACACACACATGCAGGAGCACAAAGTAGGACAACGACTGACTGACTTTTTTCACACTTAACACACAACGCAACAGTAACTGACACAAGCAAGAGATGTTCATACATTTACAATAGTCATCCTTCTAACCCTAGAACCATCTTAAAATTGTTATAACTATATGTAATTAAAATACTATAACTCCACCATGCATTTCCAATGTTGTATGTGACACAAAAAGAACAAAAATCCTACCACTTAATTTCATAATGTTGGGTTAATCAACACAGTCACTATATTTGGTCGAAGTCTGATGAATCTGGCATGTATCTAACTGACCTAACATAACTAATTTCAGATAATTATTTCAGTTCAATTCTAAAATTGATACTAATACTGCAACTTCCATCTTTTCACTGACAATCTGGAGAAAATTCTCAGAATTGTTTTTTCTAACATATTTACTGTCCTGTGTGGTGATCACACAGGACAGTATGTTAGGAGTGCTGATGTTGCTTCAGACCTCTTATGCAAACTTTAATTCAGTCAGTGACTAGTGTTTACTCACCCAGCTCTTTTTTTTCTTCTTCTTTGCCTCCTGCTCCTTGAGACTGCCCATACTCGAGTGGCTGGTGGTGCTGGTAAGGCTGGAGAGGCTTTCTGAGGAGTTCTGGCGGTTGATCTGCAGCTCTGAATATCCAAAAGGAAATAGAAGAGTTGAATATGGAGATAGAGGTATATTCATAGTAGTAATCCCACTGTACATCCAGTCTGTACCTTTAGGTGTGACGTCCGGATTACTGAGGGCCCCCTGAATGATTTCCTGGGCTTCAGTATTTTTGGCCTTCAGAATCTCAATGGTGTCTTTCAATTCAGTGAGCTCAGAGTCCTGAAGGAAACATCAGTATGTGTTCAAGTTAGCTGATGGGTTGGTAACTGAGCCATGAATATTCTGTACTGAGGACTGTGTAATGCCTCTTAGCTTTCACTAAGGATGTCAGGTTGTGTTGAGTGACAACATCAAAATCCTGCCATGACTCACATCTCATTTTCATGACAACTATGTCACCTGGTACTCTCTTTTTCACTCACAAAACTACTATAATGACCCAAGTTCATAGGTTCTGATTATCATCACTGCAATTTATTTGTTGATTATGTAGTAATTTCTGTTCTAATTTGCCTTTCAGTTGTCATGTAAGAGATTGTTTATGGCATGCTTCTAGAGCTACACACTTTTGTCTTCAAATTTCCTTATGTAAATAAATGGAGACTGTCACAGATTTCACTGCTGGTATAGTATTCAATCATCGTTATGATATCGCGGAGATACCTTTTGATCTGAGGAGACTGACAGTGTTTGCAGGCGCGCTGTCATCAGTGCCAGACTCTGCTCAAATGCTGCTACCAGATTAGCCTGTAAGAGAAAGACAGAGGTAAAAGGCCACAAAGAGAGAGAGAGTGTGTGTGTGTGTGTGAAGGGTGGTGGGGCAGCAGACAGGTATGAGTCACCAGCTGAAACAAATTGATTTGCAGCGTCACACACTCGCAGCACATCAAACAAAAGGCTTTCTCCATCTGCTGGGAGAGGACGGAAGGGATGGAAGAGTCAACGGCTGTGGATGATGTCAGAGATGAAAGAGGCCATTATGGTAATGGTGGTCAGCGAGAAGAGGATGTAGCACTCATGTTTGACCTTTAGGCTCTATGAAAGAGTGTGAAGGAGATCTATTTTCACAACAATTAAAATATCTTCCAGAAGCCACGAGTGACACCATCATACTCAGTTAGTTAAGAAATCATAACAAAAACTATATGACAGCTTTTATTTGTTTTACAATGAGTAGTTTCTATAATAATCTTTGTGCAGATTCATTTTTTAGTAGTTTAAGAAGATTACACAGGTCCAAAAGCCCCTTTTCCCTCTCATTCCACGTTCCTTTTTTTGGTCACGTTTTTGTTACTACTTTAAAAAATAAAAATAAAATAAAATGCTTTATCTGATACTACTTGAATCATCTTTAATTTTGTAACTGGCCCCCTAAGAAGCTTTTAAGGCTATCCTAGTAACTCGATGAAAGAACTATCAGCTATTGAATTATGGCTAAGAGCAGCAGACCTTCAGCAAACCCTAACATGTTATACCATCTGAAAGACTTTCAGGTAGAACTGTGTTTTTCTTATGTGTAAAACTCATTTTAACCTGCAAATCTAAAACCTAAAAGCTATAAGGAACAGGAACAGCAAGAAGTCAAAGTTAGAGAAGTTTAAATATATGAAGAAACCCCTCAGACCTCCAGAAAACTGTGCTGATAGTTAAGATAGTCAAAAGATTAATACATATATGAAAATACAAATATGAAAACAATGGTTAGTTTTAGCTCTAGATAGCATGAAGATTAACATTCAAGTTGGAAGGATCGAAGGATCACACTACACCACAACACAAGTCCACCATTTCAGATGTCAGATGAAAATGAGACAGGGTGCTCTGAAAGTATCTCTAACAAACCTGGCCTAGCTGCTATACCCAGCATCCAGAGGTACAGGACAGAGGGAGGCAGGCAGGGGACAGCAGTGAGTCCAGTGGTCAATGCAGCCCAGGTTGTAAAAGAGAGGGACAGTGGTGTTAGGAGCGAGAAAACTTCTTATAAAAACATATACAGAAAGACCAACACACACACACACACACACACACACACAAACACACATTTTGTTCTCATGCATACACAGTCAATTTGTTCAAAACACCCTGATTAGCCAACAGCAAAGCCAGTTAGTGCATGTGCAAAAGAAGAGTGGTTGTCTACTGGATCAAAAACAGCCAGACTGAAGCGTCACAAACTGCACAACAAGATAATTAAAAGTAGCAGGGCATGGGAAAGCTGACAGAAACAAAGAGTTACAAGCGAGTAGCCAGGTTTAGGGATAAATGAGTGTTTATCAAGATAATAGAGGATAAAGATTTTAGCAAAAGTGGAAAAAAGAAGTTATAGAGAGAGAAGAAGAAATATGGCATACAAGTGTTGTTAGAGTGGTAAATCTTAAATTAAGTTCTGTGACCAGGGTATTCTTGCTTTGTGTCTAATGGGCAGAAGCCAGAGTTACACAACAGCATCAGCAGTTAACTAATGTGATCATTTATTTTCTTAGGTTACCAAGAATTTACACACACACACCCATACATCAGATCCCCCCTCCTACATAAGCCTCATGAAACTGTAGTGCAGGTACACCTGTTTTTAGTTGGCTGTGGGACAAATGTTCAATAACTTACAACAAACTCAATTTATATTTGTGGTTGTTCACTTTGATAGAATATCTGTTATGTGTCCAAGTCATTATCAAATTAGCTTAGAAAGACAGACAAAAATAGGGTGGAGGGGTAAAGGGTGTGGGAGTTAGGAATTCTTACATTGGCAGAAAGCTGCATGGTCAAGTTGGCAACCTTTTCCTGGGAGGATTCCAGCTCTCGTCTCAACTTGCGGATTTGCTGTAGATAATGAGTAAATGCAGTCTGAACAGTATGCACATAGTACTTTATAGCACCTTGGACATAAATCCAGAGGTTTTGGAGATGTTAACACAGACTTTGATAATGATAATGCAGTAATGAAAACTGTTAAATGCATAGCTCTGTTTGGTTAACTCAGACAATGTGCAAACAATGAAATATGAAGGTTCAGAATAACCCACCAACAAGTTAATGTACTCCAGAACAACAGAAATTGGAACAAAGTCCCTTTTCAGTATATTTATCATGCACTGAAAATTTTATGAGGACTGGCTGTCTTTATGAAATGTTAGAAGGTGTTGTTAAAGAACACAAAATATTAAAGATAAAACAAAATGAACTGAGTTATGAGCTCTGAGATATCATCACCGCAGACTTTCTGAAGCACTGATGACACCGTCTGATGACTTTCAACAGGAAATGACTGACAGATGGTGAGTAGACAGGCAAAATGGGATTTGAAGACTTGAGGCATGTTTGCCTTACCTCCCCTTGTATCCTCTCCTCATTCTTTAGAAGGCATGGCGAAAGCAAGAGGGATAACGTAGAGGATTAACTTCAGGGGCAGTCATTAAAACTACTCATCCAAAGTAAATATAACTCAAAAAAGGTATCAGTACCCCACTACCAGGTCACGAAGAGGTTTAGGAATCAAGGAATCAGGAGAGAGTTGTATTATGAAAGTCATACAAGAATTTTGCCATGTCAAACAAGTAGATAACCTGTTATAATTATATAAACTCGCCTCCTAATGAGGAAAATCATTCATATTCTACACAGTAACATGTTTTCTAAAGACAACAGTGTACTGTGTAAATTGTAGGCACAAAGCACTATGCTGCTTCAAAATTAACACTAAACATGTTTTTACTCTCCAAAAGACGGCTGTACTCACCGATGAATAGTTGGATGAAGCATTGGATGCCAAAGACAGCACAGAGCCATGCACTGAAAACACAAGGTAGAGTTGTGGCTTAATATCAAAACTGAGTTTCACTGAAGGCAGTCATGATCTGCAACATAACTATAAAATGTTGATAATCAATAATAATTGCCCAAAATTAAAAATAAATGTCTAATGCATTTACAAAAAAAATACGTTTTAATACTGTAAACTTGATAAATCTGAATATCCAAAAGTTAGCAGGAATATTAAAACAATATCAATATTGAAAGACAGAACAGTATGTGACTTAACCTACTTCATATAAATAAATTAAAGTAGATGTTGTTTTAATTCATTCATATTTTTGTAATTTCAATACATTAAGAACTTGAATTTATTTTTAGTTTAGTGCTAGAATGTGTGTTAATAAGTCAGGAGGATTAAATTATTGCTTGATAGTTTCCTGTGTTGTTTACATTTTGACCCTAGATTGTGCCTTTAAATCCTGATATAGCTCACTATTAATCTAAAATGGAGGCCCCAAGCATCACTTTCACTTTCCTTGTTCCTAAAAACACGTCTGTCTGACATTTGCTTAGATTGCGGATAGACAGATTGCGTGCAGTATGAGTAGACAGCTTTGTTTCATTTGAGGTCATATTAGGAGACTCCCCTGCAGGGAACTGAGTTGAGCAGTCTCACCATCCTCTCCTGGTTCACGGAAAGACCCAGACCGCATCATGCTTTTTGGACGGTCAGCCAGGCACATACTGCTGTCCAGAGGGGAGGATCCATAGAGATCGCAGGCTGACTCACTAGGGGGGCCTATGCTGTTGGACCGCGATATCCTCGGGGTGCCACTGGAAATTGGGGCAACTATCATAATAGAGAGACAGATAAAACTGTATGGTTCAGTGCCCCACACACACACAGACAAAACAGTCCTACACCTCGGTACAGCATAGTACCCTTATTCTGATGACTTAGTGTAAGGAAATACTGACACAACAGTGATATATTTATATGTGTATACATATATATATATATATATAGCATGACTTGACCCCCTGTTGCATTCATCTCCAGCATATTTCACCTATTTAGACTTGAACTCAAGTCTAAAAAGGTATGAATATGGGATAATCAAATTCAAATCAATTAATCTGATATTATCTGGCCAACACTTCTTTACTCACATGACAGAATGCATTATTGACACTTTGTGCCAACACTGCTTAACTACAAAAACTTCTCCTTCAGTATAAGCCTCAATAGTCAGTGATAAGAGGAATGGCTAATAAAAGATCCCAAAGTGACATTACTGTCAAAGATCAACCAGTGAGGGTTTCCAAAATGGAACAAACAAACTCACCCACATTAGTGAGAGGAGTCTTATTGGATGATGGGTGAAGAGGGCGGGTGGGAGAAGGCAACTGAGGGGGGCTATCACTCTCTGTCATGCTGACTATGGTGTGGGAGTGGCGCCTTCCTGGTTTGCTTTCTTCACTCTCTGACAGGCTTGAGCCATAGCGCCTGCAAAAGAGAGAGGTTATTTTACCTCTCGTTAACAATGAGGCTGCAGTACAGTGCAAAGATTTTAAATAGATGGTTTAACAATAAGTGTTTTGACGCACTCCAATCCTTTCTTCGGCAAGGTGTTCCGGTCTGTTTGCAAGCTGTAGATAAAAAAACAAAAACAGAATTAAGAAACAGACACTGTGAATAATCGGTTACTCAGAATCTTGCACAAACATTATCATTACTTTACTTTTGAAGTTTAGTTTTTGAGTTGCATTTACAATCTTATTTGTATATGTAGCCCTCAGCAGACTCTGGGCACTTTCAGAAAACATGTTGTGGGTCTGCCTTAAATGTACATTCCTTTGGCAGGAAATTATCTGGACTATCTCCACCTCGATAACGAAAGATTTTGTGATGGATCCAGCTCTTCATTTTCAAAATCAGACTTTCCGTTCCGGGAAAACGGCACATAAAATATGAGTGGATGTTGTGTCAGCTGCCAAGAAACTTATAGCCAAATCTTCACACTGAAACACCGTCTCAGCTGGGCTTTATGTTTTACTGCTGTTAGGATAAATAAGTTTTAAGTTTTAATGATAAGTTTTTTTGTCACTGTTGGTTAAAATGAAAGGACATTTTTTAACTGAATTCATGGGCAATGAGGATTTCTTGTATTGTTGACTGACTTAGGAATCATTGAATGATAACACAAAGAAAAATAAAATGGTTTGTTTCCTCTGGTCCAAGGCTTTACTTTCACATCAGAGGAAAAAAAAAAAAGATTTTTCTTTCCTTTGATGCTTTTTCAAAGTTCCATTTTTTTCTCCACTCAGGCTACAAAAACAACTGTTCACTCAGAATTGTTCTTAAGCAAAAATTCAAACAACATACACTGATGACAAAGAAATGACTAAATTACATCTTTCCAAGCATACAAACTTTGATACCCTGTACATGAGATATTTCTGACACTTGCCTATCTGAGAGGGTGAGGGATGTCCTACTTCCAGCTCCCCAGGTTCCTGTACCCCTCTCTTCCTTGTCACGTGCGTCTGTTGTGGCAAACCTTGCACTCGAGGGCACACTCATCTGGAGGGGCAGGGACTCCAAGCTGCGGTGCATGCCTGACAGTTTCGGGTACAGCATCGGTGATCCACACAGGCTTTCACTCATGTAGGGGCTGGGAGAATCGATATGGAGGACAGGCGCTGGGCTAGGAGTGAGGCGGGTAGTGGTGCGGGAACTAGCCAAGTCTTGGAGCTTGGAGTATGGGGGCACTTTGGGTGGAAGGTCCTGGATGGTCACACAGGAGTCAAGACTGTTTGAGTTGACCTTATCCAGGTGAGCCAAGCTGGGAGGACGACCTAGAGACTTAGTGTTCAGCATCCTAGGATTCAAGTATGAAAGACAAGATGTATAAAATGAAACTAGAGTTATGTCCTGAGGAATGATGTTCATAATATCACTTAAGTCTTTCACCCAAATAACAAGCACCTTGAGGCGACTGTTAGTGTGATTTGGCGCTATATAAATAAAACTGAGTTGAATTGAATTGAAATAACAAGAAAAGAAACAAAAAAAATACATTTTATTTAGTTCCAGCACTATTAATGCTAGAATTTTGAAGGCAAAATACATCCATAACAGTCTCCTAGCATTAATAGTTCCAGCACTATTAATGGTAGGAGACTGTTATGGATGTATTTTAAAGGCTTTTGATAGAGGTGTTTCAAAGATTCCTGCCTTCAAAATTATGCAAAATAAATCCAAACAAACAAGATTCCCATTGTTTTGGACCATTTCACTAGTAAAAAGTACTTCTAGAAAAAGCTGTGTTACAGTGTATTACAATAGCGGGAGACTGTTGTATTGTAATTTTTCAACACCACAAGGACAACAACTGAAACTGTATTTACTTCTGCTGTACTGCGGTGCTGTTATATAGAAACAACCAGTTGTAGCTACCACTAGATGGACCAGGGGGATGGCTTTTTTGAAATTTGGGTGAAAGAGTCCTTTAGATCAGCAATGAAATGAGAGACCTTGGTGTGGTGGGTGATGACAGCTCAGGGTACTTGCTGCTGCTAGTTCGTCTCAGGCCATGCAGTTTCACAGAAGACTCTCCTGTGGATTCGGATGGAGTGTCCTCTCCTTTCAGAGAAGCACAGTCAATGTCTGCACTGACAGCCTTAGCTTTGGCTCTTTCCTTTTCCTTCTCTCTGTCTGTCTGGTTCACTGGGCCTGTACTCGTTCGATTAGTCATTTTACTGCTGGAGCTACTAGGTTCTTTAACCCTGGGTCCTGACGATACTATGGGTACAGGTTTCAAAGTCAACAGACTAGAGTCAATTGTACTGCTAACAGGCCGAGTTGTGGGGCGACCTATCACACTGAGCGTGCTTGACTTGGCTGGTCGGGGCAGGCTGCGGTACTGAATGCTGTTTCGGGTGTTTGGCCCCAGGAAGCTCTGCTCACTGCTGGCATCAAAACTGTTCTTTCTACCCGAGGGTATTCCTCCCCCCACAGGCTTCACAGGGATGCCAGATGACTTGGGGGTTTTTCCCACAGTAGCAGAGCCACTAGAGATGGTGGCACCCCCTGCTGTCATGACGGTTGCAGTACCAGTTGCTGTTGGTGGTTTCTTGTAGCCAAAAGAGGTTCCAGCAGTGGGTTTAACTAAACCTGATGGGGGCTTGCGGTGCTCTCCATGATGATCTCTGCCAGCGTCTGAACGAGAACGTTGTAGACCAGCAGTTTTGATGGAAATCTTGGATTTGTCCAGTGGCTTCTCACTTTTAGGTGCTAGTTAGGCAGGAAGAAAGAGAAAAAAAATGTTACATTGTCATTAATAATTTCCATTCATCCATCCATCCTCTTCCACTTATAATCTAAATACTTATAAAAGCAGCAGGAATTTTTGGGGCTATCATTTGTTCTATTTGTCTTTTAGCCACAATGACCATGACCTTCTTCTTAACATAATCATGCCCTGGTTAGAAGGAAATATTCCAAAATAAATGGATGGTTGATATTTATGGGCTAGTAAACCACATAAAAATAGAAATACATGTCATAATGGCCATTACAGATGACCTAAAACAACGCAACTAAAAGAAGTTTGCACTAAAAGAAGTTTGCACTAAAAGAACCTTTATGTATCCTTGATGTTTAATGTGACTCACCAAAAAGCTCTTGTTTAAAACGGTCAAAAGTAAACTTTTTAACAATATCGTAAGATATATCCAAGTGATGTAATCAGTCTAATCTTATTTGTATGGATCATTTAAATCAAAAACAGAGGATATATTAAAAGATTAGGGTGAACCCCAGGTATTTTTTTTACTTGGGAATAATGCCAAAACAGGTAAAGTTAATGTTACACTATAATCATAAAAGCAAATACAAAACAGCTGAGTCATGGAGCTGTTGTCAAATATAGTATAAGCTTTAAAATACATCAGCTAAGGGAAAGTTTTTTTTTTCCCCTTCAAATTGCAGCCAAATTACACACAACTGGATATAATTTTAATGACTTACTATTCTTAAAGTTAAAATTAGGCTGAGGAAATTAAAATGAAAGGCCAACCAAATGTTCTTACTGGAACTCAAATCTAAGCTATTATTTAATCATGGCATGTTTTGTTAGGGATTAAAGGACATTTTAAAAAATGAGCTGCTGCAGATGGAAGACAGTGCCTCTGCAGACATGTACAGTAACAAGCTTCGCCTTGAGAACATAGAAGGTCTGGGATTTAAGCTGAGATAGATTTATAAGTGAAACAGTTTTCATGGTGAATTTTTACTTATGCATAAATCATAGCCTGGCATACGTTAGGAGTAAGCTTCTGTATTCATTTTGATGCCAAACCTACACCTGACTTGGCTGTTCTATAAACAGACTGTTGGACTCTGCATAAAAGTGAGATAGTAGAATGTATAAATGTTAAAGCTAAAAACATTTAAGAATACCAACAATGCACCAAATTACTACATGAGATAAGCAGCAGAAATAATGAGTAAGAAAAAAAATACAAGTAGATGAAAAGTTAAAAGATGTTATAAAATGTCACCTGCGACTTTGAGCATACTCTGGGAGGTATGGGTGATGGGGGAGGTCACACCAACAGGAGGATTTCTGCCCTTCTTGAAACTTCCTTGTTGACCCAAACTTTGAGGCTTCTTCAGTTCCCCTTTACCCCCCAAATCTTCACTAAGGCTTGGAGGCTTCTTTCTCCACTTGCTTGGTGCCTCTGTCTTGAGACTTCCTGAGTCAAAGCTGGAGCTATCAAGCTTATGGCTGGCTTTGCCATCCTCACTGTACCAAGAAAGCCCACTTTCCACCAGGGAGCGCTTCTCTGCATCAGTGCGGAGCTGCAGAGAGATGAAGGACACAATGTGGGTAACCATCAGACATGGTTTGTGTTATCTATGGAATTGACTGTTCTCTGTATTCTTTGTTCCATCTGAGCTGCATTCCAGTGGGAAGGAGGGAGAGATAAACTGATACGCCCCAAGAGGATTAAAGAAAACCACAGAGACAAAAGAAAGGAGAACAAAAAAAATGTTCAGGGATTTAACACTTTAAGAGTTGGATCAACACATTAAATAGTAATAAAGAAAATGTAATAGCAGAGGATAGCTTGAGCCTTTATTTTTGTAATTTAGGACTGTGCAATAGACAAAAAACTGCTGTACAACAACAGAAAAATCCTGTGGTGCACTGAGGAGGTAGCACTGAGGGCAAAATTGGGCATGCTATTTCTTGGCACCCTATTACTCTGATACAGAGCGACAGATGGCTCATTGAGTAGATCTCATGTTTATCTCTTCCAGAGAGCAATTTGTAAGTAAGTAAAAGCACAACATTTACCCATGAAAGAGGTAGAAAGTGCAGTAACTTAACCACATCAAAAATTATTGCTCATTTGCTTAAATTTAACAGGACATCCTCTAGGAATGCAGGATTTTAAGACTACACATATTACATAATATGTTTTTTCTTCAAAAACATTTCAATCTCCCTATTCCAAAAATATGCACAGTGTATTGCAGAGAGACATCTCACATCTACCAGGTTCCCATCTGGCAGATAAGGGAACCGCCTTCAAATATGAGGGCTAGCTGCAAATATACAAAACATTAGCAGTTCCCGACCAAACATGGGTTGCCCTTTGGCATAGTATCCTGACAGCCATGCCACCTGGGGTTACAAGTGAAGCCTTGGGAAGGAGCGAGGTGGAAGTGCAGGAATCCTTTCTGGTCAATGGTGACACTCAATAATGCCAGGCACTCAAACCTGTGTTCTGGTTTTACAGCCAGGGTCACCTAATGCAGTTAGTGAACTACCACTGGGTGGTAGATATGCCAAATCTCCACTTCCTAGTTAATACCCATTAACTACAGCCATTTCTTAATGGCTGTAGGAACTGTCACTAATAGGAAATGGATGATGATGATGATAAAGGTGAACCCCAGAGACATTCATGATTGTATGAATACTCCAGCCACATGCATTTTTCTGAACAGCACGGAGAACTGCATGTACCGTGACAAGGTAAGGTCTGTGGTGGCTTTTGTGGTCTCTGCCAAAGCAAAGGATTGCCTTTAACACAAAACAAACTAAATCACATGGTGTGGCTTTGGAAATGGTTTGAGTAAAGAACTAAGCTGCAATCTTTAGCAATCTTTTGCTACAAACAAAACAAGTTGTGGGAAAGAACACATGCCACACGCTGTATTACAGGCCGGTACAGTATTTCACTAACCATAACAGAAGAGTTGCGCCTTGATCCCAAGGGTGTGTTTGGGAGGGAGTTGAGAGATGAGCTGGCGTTGAACTCCTCTGAACTGAGGTTCTCTGAGCCATCACCATCACCATCGCTGAGTCCACTGCTGATAGAGCTGCTCTCATCCCAACTGAAACAAGACAGAATCATCACTTAGCAAAAAATGTGCCACTGAATGTGTGAATGTAAAGTACGAAAAGTTGCAGAACTCTGTTTGAGGGTACGATAAGTCTAGCTGCAGCATTAATATGTCCATCTGTCTTCAACAGGCTGTCTCTGGAGGTGGCCACATGCTTAAACAAGCAGGTAATTCTAACTTGGCAACTCTTCTTTAATTCAACTAATACATCAGAGCTCAAGGCCATATGGTGAACAAAGCCTCAGGAGTGTATCGAAAAAAATTCTTTAATTTATGGTATACATACAGTATAACAAATAAGTCTGCCTTTAGGAACTTTAAAAATAAGATTTAAAGCTACACCTACTTGGTAAGTCCAATATATTGTGATAATACTGCAAGAAACTACAATTTATTCATTTCGACAAATCCAGAATATTTGACAGGACAAATTTTATCGAAAAAGCTTTGTATCATGACACTGTGTTTTACCATAAGTGCCAAATTATA
>VVAS01018584.1:5966-16003 GCA_015103295.1 Ptychochromis oligacanthus
TGTCCCTTTTTCACTTTATATTCGGTCTTATATGTGGTCTTTTTTTTTTCTTTTTTTTTTTAAACTCCCTTTGTTAAAGAGCAACCAGCTGATGCTTCTCTTTGGAATTCAGACTTTTTTATATTGAGTTTTGCTGTGAATTGAAATGAAAAATTCAATCCTGGCTTCTGAGATAGTCATCTCTCTGTGCCCAACCTGGATGTTGTGAATGTAGCTACAGTATTGTTATTTGTTCCACTGCAATAATAATCCAAAAAATATGGTGCATTTTACCAAAGAATGGCAAAAAGTATTGGTTTTAGTAGATTTGTCACTGTTTTGCACTGTGTCGCCCTTTGTTTGTGTTTTGTAGTCCAGTTTGCCTAAGGTTACAATATGTCACAATCTACTCTCCCTTTGTTTGCAAGTTCGTAACTTGTCACGTGCATTTACACCACATGTCTTTATTTTGACAAGCCTTTGATGTCTTTGTCTTTTCATAATAGCAGTAATAAGATTTTGTGCATTTCAGGCAACAGTGTAGATGTACTTGGATAAATGGCCATGCTGTGTCATCTAGGTTAAGTGTTATCTTGTTTCTAAGAGATTTTCAGGGGATTATTAGGGGATTACTTTCACTTTGATAAACTGCAGCTGTCAACTTTTGTTAGATGTCCAATCAGTGAATATGTTTCTGTATGCTTTGACTCTATGGTAGTTATTTATATGGTGCATTACGATCTATGATTAATTTACAGAAGAAAAGCTTTGATCCACAGCTGTCTGCAGTGATGTACTCCCAAGTGATTTCATCTACTTCCTGTCATCCGCTATCAGCAGCATATAAAGCACTTGTCACATGGCACATTCTGATTATTATTGATATTGACACTGGAATTGAATAAATGTGCACAGTAATAAGATGAGGGTTTCCCAACAGGCGCGTGTCCCCTGCTGCATTTGTTCCTGAAGAGGCACGGCGATCGTGTTCAGAGAAATGTTTTTCATACATGCAAATTCTCATTTCTGACTACATAGTGTGCAAATAGAAAAGATATATGAAGATTAATATGGTTGGCCATCTTAACTGGAACAGCAATGGTCTGAGTGTGAAGCAGGGATGAAATTGCACTTGAGCTTTTTGTTGAAAAATGTTTTACATAATCACAATTTCGCTCCACTTTGCTTTGCATATGCATATCAGTCAATCCTGCCATAACATATTGTAGATCCATGCCCTTAAGAGCAGGATTTCTGCTCCAATAAAGTGACATGTCACATAAGAGATTTGTCTCCGTATTCTTTTCCACGTCAGCTGCCTTGATTAACCCTCATGAGAGAATTTGCAAAATAATTTACAGACCAGGAGCTGTGTCTTGATTTAGTAATGTATGAAAGTATTAGTAAGCTTATACTCCATAAAGTTTATGATCATGAGAGATTATATCATTATACATGTTTTGTGTAAACTTACATGATGTGATGTTATATATTCAGTGACAAGCTCTACACAGCGTATCTGTGAATGAAACAATGTGCATGCACAATTCCCCATTTGTACCCAAAGTGTACCTATCTGACAGTGCAGCTGGTTGTAGTGCATGAATGTAAAATCTCTGGTAAACTAATTAGACAATCTGGCTCTGACTTGTTCAGAAGGAGTCACATCAGCTGTGTTTGGGTAGCAGAGAGGTCAGAGGGCAGCGAATGGGCACATAGTACAGGGGATTGGATGGGATTAACCTTGGCCTGCCCCTTTGGCCCCGGGCCCAGGCGACCCAGGAAGAGTGGAATTAGCCAAGCCAGGGAGGGCCATCTGATTCCAAGCCCTCATCCAATTACTGCCTTATCTCTTGGCCAAATGAGATCAATGCATGGAGGGCCAGGAGACCTGGCAGCCTGGTGAAGGTGCGATAATCAGCAGTAGGGAGCATGGCACTTAACTCCCTTGTGTCCCTGAAAGAGCCAGAGCATGTGTTAGGAGCACCGCTCAATGCCATTAGTTCTTGGTGCCTGCTGGTGCCTGACCTACACTTTGCATAAGGACAACCTGGTGTAGTGCATTTAGGCATCTTGGCTTTTTGTGTTCAAGTGCTGCACTTAGGAAGGTGAATGATGTGCATAATTACAGTTTTGCCTCTTATCCTTGGTGAATCTACTCTACACTGGCTAAAAGGTGGTAGTAGAGAGGAGGAAAAAATACATAATTGCTTTTTATATGTATGGCATATAAAAGGCACTTTTAAGCATTTTACTCTGCACAGCTAATAAAGTCCACTGTTATTTCTCCTGTCAATTAGGGGGAAAAACAAATGTTTGACGTTTGGTGGTGTAATTATAAAAATAATTAACCTGCTGTGCGTGCCATAAAAGCAGACAATTTTGCTCTCTACCGGCACTTCTTGAAATGGAGTCGCATTCAGCTGAATGACATTCTCATGTTAAAAGGAAGACCTTACTTAAGCAGGGTATTTTTCTTTATGTATGGATGTCACCTTATTCAGTAACTCTTAGTTATACATGGAAAGCGCAGATTCATTTTAAAGTAGATCGTCAAAATTGAAGTTTTGGCTGAGTCTTTATATGATCTAAAGCTCTTTATATTTATTCCTGATACTTCTGCCATGCTAGTGATTGTATTGCACCACTGGTGTGTCCCATAGCCATCTGGAGGACTGTTCTGTGCCCACAATATGGCTGGTGAGGGAGCCATTCTGGTGAATTTATGTTTGACTATTTCTTCTCATGCTTGTGTTCTGGGCACGCGTATCCATTGGAGAGCAATGGGTAGCTCTGAAAGAGTGCCTGTCCTCAGCTGTGGCCCTGCGATTGTACATCTATGTCTACCCCACAGACCTCCTCCTCCCGTCTGTCCCTGACTGCTCCTACTCTCTTCGGCCCAGTTAAATTAAAGTCCTCTTAAATTCACCGCAGCAGGCCAGCCGCAGAGGGAAAGCTGGCATCACAGGGGCCCTCTGACAATCAGCACCCGGCTAGAAAGCACTAATGAGCGCTGGGAGGGGAGGAGACAGACAGTGTTGGCGGCCTGCATAAAGACAGCAGCAGTAGTGGTAAGAATTGGAGGGGGTTGTTAGGGAGGGAGGCAGTGGGTTGGCATGTTGCTGGGATGGGTCCGGCACAGCACTGACTAGATTAGCTTCCAGGGGGCAGAGCTGCAGTCAGTTTTGGAAAATATCACAGCCCATTAGTTAGGAGCAATGAAATGGAGTCAACTTCTGGGACTCCATTAGGCACGCTGCGCTTAGGCAGACAGCGTCCCTTGGTGTGATGTTGCTATTCTGGAAGGATTGAGCACAGAGATATAATTGGACTGGGGAAATCAAGCAAGTTTCAGTAGTCCTGGTGGGGCTCTCAGACAGAAAATGAGAACACAGGCCTTTGTATTTTCTCTCCCTGTTAGCTTTACAGGGTTTTGAAAAACAGGAGCGAAAAGGCAGCCAGTGTTCTTGGCTTTTTCTTTTTATTTCTCCTCTTTCCCTATGTCCTCTACTCTCAGTCTGTCCCCTCCTTCTGCTTTGCTTATTGGATTTTACCATCTGCTTTAAATTCATTTTTTCTTTATTTGTGGCTCCAGCTCTGGCTAACCCTAAGCTAAACAATATGCATTTATTCATCCGTGCTTTTCTCTAAGCATTGATGAGGCTGAGGATTGTGCTTGATAATAAACATGGCTTAGTCTAACACAGGCTGCTTGCTAAGCCTTGCAAGGCTGTTTACTGCAGATCTGTGCCAACTAACTCCGTTAGTTTGGAATATACAATAGTCTCCATGAAAGTACTGCCCAAGCAAAATATACCGTATTTCCCTTCTCCCCCTGATGTGACCTCCTTCCAGCAATGATGTCTGGATAGCTAGCTGACATTTTGGTTCCTTAGGCAGAACTCAGATGTAGATAGAGCAGACAGGCCTCAGTGCTTCAGGTAATTGATGTGCAGTTTTTAGCACCATCCTGGGACATTTCCATCCCTCCAATTTCTAGTGGGCATGCATCACTTGGTTTGCCCAAAACGCTTGATAAACTCTGTCCTAAATAAAGGACATTTTGCCAATTCTCCAAGTTAATATACTTCACAGTCGCAGTCCATCATGTTCTTCTCATGCCGTCAGTTTAGTGGCGGGTGAGTAATTAGATTGAGTCTCTCGTGGTGTACTACTATTCGCTGCTTTATCAGCACATGTTTGCTGCCTTTTAAGCTTCAAGTCAGTGAAAGGTAAGCCAATGTATTAATGCTGTGAGGACAAAGTACCCTCGTGTTGAATAAATATAGAATATCACTGCTAAGCCATTTATCAAGTACTTTCTTACCCAGTTTTTCAAGGCATTGGTAAGAGATCACTCAGGATCTATCCATTTAGTCTAATTGTTTTTGTGAGGGATTGATGAGTATGATAAGATTAGAAGGTCATAGAGATATATTCATCAAAACAAGGGCCAATCTGTTTAGTCCAAAAAGCTGTTTTTTTCTTCTTAAGAGAGAAAACATGGCTTTTAGTGTTGAAGAGCTAAAACATGATAACATATGATTCACTGCGATGCTGCTTGAATAAAGGACTGTGCTGCATCTCTTCGCCGTAGCCCTTTGTCCTTTCTGTTCGTAGAATCATATGCCCATAGCAGGAGCGTGTTGACATTTGTGCAGCTCTTGGGAACACATCACTGTGAATGTTATCAGCACCTTAAAGACAGCCTTCAGCCCTCATACATCCCTAGTAGGTGCTTTCAGCCCCTACCTCAAAGGGCACCCCACCTCAACCTTCCACCCCTGACCTGTCTGGCAGCCTAAAGAAAGAGCCCCTGACAGCTCCTTTGATGGTTGGGGAGGGTTGTAAAGAATAGGTGAAATGGAGGGTAAAAAGGGGGCCTGCCATTTGAAATGTCTGCACTGAGATCTAATCAGGTTGCAGTGGGTTTGCCCCTTTTTAAAGTAGTACTGCGACATTACAGCTAGCAGCCTCTCCGGAGTCCAGGCCTCACAGGGCTTCTTATGTCAGCCCCCTTCTCCCTGAATGAGTAACCCTCTGGAACACATCATCCACCTCAGTCCAAGCTCTGGATTTATTCCCCCCCGCAAAGCCGCCTTGACAGGTTTGTTATCTGTTCACCCGGTCGGCAAGCCCTGGAGAGTCGCAGCACTGGCAGTTAGGAAAGGGGAATGCTACAGGAGAAGCAGGGCAAGTAAATGTCAAGTGAACCGCCAGAGATGGATATTATAGCTTCTGGGGACCACAGACAGAGAAAGTGGGGGAGGGTGTGAGAGAGGGGTAGAGATGGCCTGTCTTTCCTGTATGTTTTACTGCCTACCTCTCTAGATGGCAGTCTTTACTGAATTCTCTTTTCAATTCTCAGACTTTCTAAGCCCTTCGTTTATGTGCAGTTTACAGTTATGACTATAAAAAGGACTCTTACACACTGTGTATTTGTCCCTACAAATAAGGTGATAACAAATGATGATTATTGCTAAAAATCTAGAGGTGGTTTCTTCAGTAAGCTGCAAACAGCTAATTAGTGTAAGTTCATTTTTTGTTTCTTAGCTCATGTATCTTAGATTGCGACTAGGAAAAATTGGTGGTTGCCCGGTCGCTGAACGTCGCCTGAACGTCCTTGTTAGACTTCTTAGCAAGAGAAAGTTTTTGTTCAAGAATTTTTTCTACTCTCTCTTTATTGATAGAATGGGGAAAAAAAAACACACTCTTCAGTGGTGACTTGAACTTGTAATCTCAGGCTTTTAGGCCATTTCTTTTCCTGCTGAGCTAACCGACTTCACGCTCCAGGTGTTGCATCGTTGGGTTTATGATGCTGACATGAGGGACAGAGATGCGATGGCTGTAACAGTCTGACAAGTTGAGTTCACCATGCAGCAAAACAAAGCAGGCTACAGTAATGCTAGTCTGTGTATGTGGAGAAGACATTGTGTGGCTATCTGTTCACAACCATGTATTAACCACATTAGTTATTGTTCTAATTAAAAAAAAGACAAAGACAGATGCATTTAATTCATTCATTGCAAAAATATTATCTATATTGCTTTGTAAGAGTCTGATTAGACCTCTATTTTATGTGGAAACAACATCCGTCCATCTGTGGTTCAGCTTTTGCCGTCAGACTGTGACCAGTTTTGACCAGAGAGAGGACATCAGGGTTTCAACCATGTTTGCTGGCTAAGAGAGAACGTATCACTTTTCTCACTTTTCTTGGCTCCATGAATAAACGTTGAATGTGCCTGAGACATCAATCATATTAACACACCGAGCAGCTGTTGCGTGGCACCAAATGTCGCATTTCAAGGGATACATTTAAGGGATAATTTCATTTAAATTCTTTTGACAGTGTAACATGACTTTTAGTATAGCAATGCACCAAAAATAAATGTATACTTATTTTGACTTCTCTGGCAGTGAATTAAATGTGGAATCTGAAAACAAGTGTGTGCACCACATGGAGATATCCTGCTTGACTCCTCAACTTTCACAATACATGATATATCCCCCAACTTTAATATAAACCAGGAATCCTGTATTCATAAACATTGCCACATGCACCAAAGATGTTGAGCTCAAGTATTCTTCATATGCTGTTGTTATTAAAACAATAATTGTGTCTGTATGACTCACATCCCCTTCAACTACCCAAACTTGATTTCATAATAAAAAACAGAACCCACTCTTTAAAGCAACTAGTCTGAAAAATAGTCTCACATAGTGCCAAACAACATTCATAATCAGTTTAACTCCAGACATCTGATGCACAGACAGCAGTCTTATTTCATGAGTGTGGAATCATAAGGTTCTGTGTGGGTGTTGTGCTGCTCTGAGATGCCAAGAATCAAAGATTTCATATATGAAAAATAGCTGTGAAGATGTGAGGTACTTTGTCTTTTTTATATATATATTTAGCTCCTAAAATAACATAACATGAAGCCTAAGCTAACATTCAACAGGAAAACTTAATTTTAATAATAAGAGGCTGAATTCTGAATCACAATTTACCAACATCCGCAGAGGGTTCATTACACCCAGCATTCCTGCATCTCATTTGGTTTTTTTTTTCCCTCCCATGGGTGCTATCAAAAGAACAGATGATGTTTGCCAAAATGCCAAGCAGTTCTACGTTTCTAACTGAAATTATACATTTCAGCTTTAATTATGCGAGTTTGTGTTTTTTAAAGTCACAATAGATTCACATACACGAAATAAATTGCACCTCTGGATTTAAACAAATAATTAGAGGCCACAGTCTCAGGGCTAACCTGCGGCAGCTTGGACGTCCATCAGTCTCCCCCTGGATTCCACATAGGTTTCCTTGAGTTGTGCGAGTCCACTCTGGGACTTGAATCGCCTCCTCTAGCTGTGGCTGATGGGGACTGGAGGTTGGAGAAAACGCTAACCTGGGCCTACCTCCTGACAATCTTTCCTCCCTCTACCACCTCCCACAAGTAAAAAAAGAAGGTGCTTCCCAGGTCCTTTCTTTGTTGTTTCCCAACAAATAAGCAAAGAAATACAAAGCATCTCATTTTGTAAAGAAACAGCTACAACACACAAAATATTGTTCTATTAACCTAACCCTAAACACAACTGATTAACTAAACCTAATATGCATTGTTTCTGCTAAACCAATTGTGGATTCAAAGTGGCTGCTGCATGCTACGGCTGTACTACCGTGTACTGTGTCCAGAGCAAGGGCTCCAGCACGCAGGCAAGCACTCCTACTACTTGATCCACAGCCGTCCAATCAGGATTGGTAATTTACGGTTCTTGATTTTCAGTGGGGAGAAAAATGGCGTGAAGTGGCATGTGAAAAGTTTAAGAAGTGGCGTTCTGTGATTCCAGTCATGTTTTAAAGATTTAATTTTTGTGTTTCTCCTGTCCATGTATACAAAAGAAATGGAAAACTTGTATACATAAAGTAATGGACTACATTTGTGTTTCATGAACTGCACTAAGTAGGGTTGCAGTGGTGTACAGGTTTCAGGGTATACTTCAGGGTGTGAAAACTGATGATTACCATATATCAGACCTTTGCCTTTCCCATTTGCCAGTATGCGTTGTTTCTATTAATATATGCACTTTTAGCAAAGACGGGGAGTGTAAAGACATGCTGTGTAAGTATACAGTTCTGCCATCAAACTGGCCATCTTTGCAGTGCTCATCTTTTTTATCAGCGTGGTGGGCATAGCCGTGTTTGAGTGTGCTGGAAAGTCTACCTGTAATACGAGGCTTTGATCTAATTATTCTCCTCCTAAATGCTATCACATTTAGGACATTTTATAGTTTAATATAAGGTGTTTTGTATTGTCAGTATGGCCATCTTGGTGTATTTACTACCTTGTTATTAAACCTGTCTGCTTAATTCCCCCCATACGCTTATTTTTACCATGTAATCTTTTAGAGAACAATCCTCAGTTGTATTTTAGGAATGAGTTTTCTCAGCAACAGAGATTAGAGTCTTTTCTTTTGGTTAACTCCCTCACTAATAAGACTTGTCACAACCTTTTCACCCTTTGGACTTCCGGCAGTATCTGTTCTGGTTTTCTGCTGCCAGATCACCTGAACTGATTTAAAGCCTCATCCTTGTAGTCTTGCTGCTTGTATGTTTGTGATAAGTTTGTTTTGTTTCACATATTCCCACATTTAATCTTTAACTGTTAGTTTTCTGATCTTCCCGTGCTCAAACAGGAGAATAGGATCTAAATTGTGCGATAATTTCTCTGGCCTTAATTGCATGGCTCCAGTGAAAGCTTTGCTGCTCTCGCCAATCCTTTTAGAACTACTTAAACGTTCCGCTTGGGTGTGGATTAGTGGATAATGGGCCCAGCAGCAGGCCAGGTACAAGCTATTGAAGTGTTCCTGAGATAGCCTTGGCGGGCCCTTGGGGTAGAGGGGGAGGGTTCATTGTTAGTGTGACAGTTTGGCTGAGTGGATTACATGCAGTTTAGGGACTGTATTGGATTGGGGCTGTGCCCAATTATCCTCTTGGATTGGATTGCAAGTGAGTAACCTCCTATCCCAATTTCCAGTGCACCAGGTGAAGTCTATAGGATCCTGCTGCTACACATTCTCAGAAACCATTAAGCCAGTGAGCCCAAACATAAAGTAGTCATGTTCACAGCATGATGTGGTAGCAAAAAGTCTTGTTTCAACTATATTTCCTCTCTAAACTACAAACACCAACATAGATTTATTGAGTGGAAAACTACTCTTCCTACCCATCACTATATTTCGCTCACAGAATATTTTGGTCTCAAAATTTGGCCTGCACAGAATTCACGATTAACTTTTTGAAAGGGAAATCCACTACCTTTACTAATGAAAATTAGATTACAAACACATGGAGTGCTGCTCAGCCAGTGGAAACAGTTGTATAATGGCTAGGGGAAAAAAAACCCTATAATGTCATTAGCCTAATGTTGAGTTGGGCTTGAGACTTCAGTTTTTTAATAGAAATCATGCACATACTGAGACTGTGGCATTCATGTCGCATCATCATTACTGTTATAAGTTTCTGACTTTTAAACAATAATAATGGATATTTTCAAGTGTTCATTACGGCTGGGAAACTTTGTAATATCTGATATATTCAACGGCTTCATTTACTGTACTAATATGTAATACTTCAATAACAAAAGAATTATGGCAGCCACATATCAGCCAAAGACTGCCATTAAGTGTCTTTAAACCAACATTGAGCGGTTTTGTTATTTTGTCGATACATAGTATTTTAATCCACATAGATGTGTAGCTGTATGACGTGATGGCTAAAAGTCTTTCCTATTTCTACCATCCTGCTCAAAAAATGTAAAGACTGGTTGAGATAGGGGTTGTAAGATCCAGTTTCTGGACCCATACTTCGCAATTAAAGACATTACCTCATTATAACACTGGGAAGCTTAAGTTATTTTTGAGTGTGTGTGTTAAAAATGAATGTGGACACACTAGCATATTTGTGGAACTGATATCAGAAAGAAAAACATACAGAACGAAAAATGGACGATATGAGGATGGAAGTGGCAGAAATTAACAAAGTTTTTGTGCAACACATT
>VVAS01018593.1:4603-17170 GCA_015103295.1 Ptychochromis oligacanthus
TGTAAGGAATTGATCATTGGTTTTCTCCAATGTTAGCTTGTCAACAGCATAGTAACATATTTGTTGGAAAGGTTTCTTAATTACGTCAAAGTAACTTAATGCTGCAAAAGGATGCACCTTCTTAAATTAATTATATTTATAAGAATCACCTTTGGAAGTGCTATGTTTGGACTAATAAATAAATAAGCATTGTCTAAGTCTCTCATCATGTGGATAAACTCCAACTCCTCCTGGATTGCAGGTGGAGACTCTTTTCCTTGTTCTGCTTTGCAGCTCTGGCGAGCTCAGTGTAGTACCACACAATGCAGCTCTTCACCTGCTGCAGGGTTTGGTTAGAGTGGCAATCGAGCTCAAGCTCACAGTAGATCTCGAGAGCAGAACAAGGACTACCACTGCCAGCTGCAGTTCAACAAATTAGAGTTGGAGTATGTTGGCACGGGACAAGATCCTCTCTGGGGATGCAGCTAAATGATATAGACACTCATCAGCACTGATTACTGTCAAACATTTATTAAAACTTCTTCAGGCATGGTTGGTGACCAGCCTTAAGTGCATAGTTCCAAATAATTGGAGCCTTTTTGGCATATACAGGTACTGTGTTTGGCGGTTTATAGGTAAGGATTGTGGGTTTACTACCTACCCAGACCTGCTTGCTTGCAGTCCTGCAAATAACCAACAGTACTTAATGGGACAGTGATGATCATCTGCTTAGGTCTGTTATGACTTCGGTTTTCTCTGTGGCAGGAGCTTCACCTAAGGACCAACAACAGCACAAACATGAACAAGAGCAGCCCACAGAATGGTTGTTCACATATTTTTGACACTGACCCCTGCTGACAGTACACAGCTGCAACATGTAGATGTTGGTCTGCAAAGCTCTGTCTTGGATCAACGCACAACCATGTCGGTCCATTAAGCCATCCATCCATTGGTGCTGGATGGCACTGTTGATGGTACTCTCAAATTTGTTGCAACAGCTTTTCTGACAAGTTTTTTTTTTTTTACTGAAAATAAATGATTTTAAATTTTCCCCTTTTGCAATCAAACCTTTAGATCAATAACACAGTACCAATAGATTGAAATGCAGTTATTTTAATTACTTAAAATTACCATTACAATTAACTAGGTACTCCTTAACACAGTAAAACAGTGGTAATTCCAAGGCCAAGGAACATTTAAAACTTTACAGGGTTCCAGGTTATTTTAAAGAAAAAGATTCAAGATCTATTCTGTCTGTTTGCTACAGATTTTAGAGTTTAACTTAGTGTTAAGTAGCTCTATCCCATGTTTCTTTGGATTTGGGAGCTTTTGGACCATACACCATACTTGTTATCTGATAGTGAGGTTTGTCATCATCTTAAAATCCTTCCCTTTTTTGATATTTTAAATGAAAAATAGAGATTTGACTTGTGCATGTTCAAACCATGTCTTAAATCCTTCATCATGAGATTAAATTTTTTTCTAATGATGCTTAATTTTAGGACACTGTGCTGTACCTTTATTTTCTCATCTTCTACATTGACCGTGTTTGGCAGCTTTACCCAGCTCTTTCTGGATGATGTCTTGTATGTAGGCATTAAAATCAATTTTTGAGACCACTTGCACAGATTTGTCACTTTAAAATTAGCTCTTTTTAAGTAAGGGTAAACCAACCAAACTCTTAACAACCTTCTCTGATATCTCTCTTTTCATTATCTTTAATTGCTACCAAAAATTCACAGTTTTTCAGGAATTTACATATTTAGAAATCAAGGACTTGTAAAAAGATTTGTTCAACTAAATCCTATGCAGTACAATATGTTGATTATGATGCTGCAGAATCTGTTTCAAACATTCATTTTCCAACTTTGTCAGTTACATGTCCCCTGTTAAAACTCCCTTAAGCTGTTTTGGACGCTGCTGTTACAGAGTGTTTCATGTATTTGCTTTAATGTGGCTTCCAGGAGGGATTTTCTAGCTTTGATCCTGTAGCAACACTGCACTCTGGCCACCATTTGAAATTATTGCCCACAAGCTCCAAATGCAGTCAAAAATTGGCTTTGGCAAGAAAATAAAATGGGGTCACCAGCTAGTTGTGTGGTAATTTATTTCTGGAAAAGCTGCCAGGCTGAAATCATTGTTTTCTGTGCTCTGACCAGCTGAGGTTGTGTTGCAGCAATAGATGAACCCTGTGTGACCCACTAAAAAGGCCGTGGCGAGGATGCAAAGAAATAAAAAACAAAACCAGAGAGAAAAAAAAAAAGATATTGTAATAAATCTAAAAGTTTGAAGCCAGTGATATTCATCTTACTCTACAACAAAAAAAGTTTTCAGCTGAACAAACATACAGAGGATTTTGCTGTTGCTCTGAGAGGAGGTTTAATGGATGGTAAAAAATGTGTTTGGATGGTAAATTTCGCAGTTTACCTGCTACTAGCAGATGGGTCTGAAAGTAAATCCTGGCTCCTGGCTCCAGCTGACGGGCATCATGCCTTGCAACAGGCGAGCAAGCGTCAGACGGCTGAAATTAGCACGATGAATGCAGCAGGCCAATTCATCACAAGAAGAGGCTTTCTAGCAGACCGTTATTACCACTCTGCCAGTGTTTGCTCCTGAAATAGATGAAAAGGGAAAGATTCACAACCTTGAACTTTCCTTTAATATTTGTTTTTCCTAACTGGGTATTTTTTTTAAGCATACTCATATCTTTTTTCAATTTGTTACTGTTTGGCTTCTCACCTGAAATTTGCCTGTAATTGCGGTTGGTTAGGGATGTGTCGGACTGGGCAATATTCTTCATAATCTAGTTGTGGGATCACCTGGAACTGAAACCATTGTCTGCATGAGTGGTTTCTGTTTTTACAATGTTACAGTTACAAGTTATTGATTCTGGTAACTCTAATCGATTAATATCTTTCCAAAGTTCCTCAAGTCAAAAACTCTGTGTTACACACAACCGAAGACTCACACATGGCTCGACCTGCCGTTATTTAATCTCGTTTGTTTTTAAACTCTCGCTCTTTATGGTGTCTTCGCAGTAAGGAGAGCTGAAATGGTCAGACAGCAGCTACTTCATTCAGCATCCATCTGGTGTGTCTGCACAGAGATCAGCTGCCCACACTGTTTAAATCGGGTTGTGTGTTGCCAGGTTGCACTGAAACTATTAGTTGTTGTGGGTTACATTAGATGAACACACAAAACGTACTAATTCATGCATTCCAGTTATTCAAAATAAAGTTTGAGTTTTTTGCAAATTCCAGGAATTTTGATGGGAGAACTGGCAAAACAGTCATCCGCCAGGAGATGCTCTTAAAATAGAAACCCAGGAAAAACAGGAGTGTTGGCAGGTATGAATATCCCTTTAAGATTTGGACTAGTCAAGTTCATTGTATGCTGTTTCATCTATTTTAGGGATGTTGCAACCAGTTGATTTGGTGTTTAAATGTGCTGCCCTCACTTGACAGTAACAGAAATGCTAATTATTCATCTGAGGTGCTAACCCTAACCCTACCCTAATCCTAGATTTTGGAGAAAGGCAAAACAGATTTTTTTGGGGAAAAAATGTGAATAGTTTTTTTTATGTGTGCCAGTTAGTGATTATTTTGCCAAGACGTGGGAGAACAGTTTGATTAAAACAAATATGACATATTCTGATTGCCTAGAGTTAGGGATAGGGTTTAGGGTTTAGGGTTTAGGGTTGGGGTTTGGGGTCATCACTGATGACAACGTGTAATCTCCACCACCAGGTAACTGTTGGGTCTAAAATGTTATACAACTGCCCAACACTAGCTGGGGCTCTCTGGGATGGGAAGGCAAGGGGGAAAATAAAACAGATGACACCCCTACAAACCAGAGAAGTTCTGCAGTACTGTGATGTAGAAAACTGGCACATGACCACTTGATCAGAGGAATGCTTAGGTGTACTAATCTTTCATCGTGTGTGATGTGTCACTCATTTCAGTGATATTTAAATAATGTTTTGTTTACTGAAGAACATGAGCTATGGTTACAAATGGCTCTCAAGCAGGCTACTAATGCAATATTTGCACTGACAATGTTTAACCTCGTCCATTATTGTTCTCAGTTTGACGTCTTTGAATTTTTTTTCTTCTCCTGTTTAAATACTCAGAAATTAGTCACCAAGAATACCCTTAATAAAAGCCGATATCTTATCAGGGGGCAAGAAAAATACTGCTGAGAGAACTTATCAGCTGAGGTGCATTGAATGGCCATTATCAGTCCATATCTCCTTAAGGCAACTCTTCTACCTTCTTGTCAGCTCAGCAGGTAGTTATCATCGATTCTGAGAACAACAGAGTATGTAGGAGATCTCTAGCGGACGTGTCAAGAAGTGAATATAACGTCTCAAGTAGTGAGGTAGTCATTGTAAGTTAGCCAGTTCTGCTGTGTAATATGTGGTTTGTTTCATGAAAAGGTGCAATAAACCCTAAACTGTGGTCTTTTCCTAAACCTAACCAAGTTGTTCTTTTTCTTAAAAAAATTAAACCTATTACTTTGGGTGCTTAAACTGAACTGAACAAAACTAAAGAAACGTCCTACAGACAGGCCTTGAACTTGTGTATTGGTCTGTTTTAAACTACTAAGATACCAGATATCCACCTGCACCACTACGGAGTGAGGTTACTGAGACTTACTGGTAGGCAAAAGAGGCCATCTTAGAGCATTATGTAGAGAAATGATAACGGTAAAACAGTGGGCTGAAAGAATGGCTGTGGAATATGACGACGGGGTTATGCTAAGAGGTTAAGTTTCTACATCTTTAAGAAATAAAATGACTGCAATTCTTGTGAATGGAATAAACTTGCTGTACAGTAAATATCATTTGAGTTCAAACCACCCACATACTTTTTCGACTAAGGATAAGATGTTTTTTTTTCTAAATTAGTAAAGTTCAGTCAGTCCCTTTAGTGAATTTTCCCATCATTCCCTCTCTGTACTCATGCATATGTAAAGACTGTTCGTGCACAGTGGAGTGCATTTCTGTCAAGTTGTACTAGGCACTGGCTTTTAGAGGCAGAAAAGGTCTGCCCTCTATATATTGACGTATACAGTAGCCGTAGGAGGTGATAAATCAAACTTTTATTTGCTGGAGCGATGCTATAGCAAGTTGTGCCACCAGCAAGTGCACACTGATCACCCTCCACCCACCAACAATGATTTGTTATGATCGACCGAAGAGGCTTAAAGAACTCATTTTTCTTTTGGCAAAAGGCACAAAAAGAGAAATAAACTAAACTATCTTAAGAGGTCTGGACCAGGAGTCAAAACTGGCAGACTTAGAGTATGGTTATTGCCTTTCAGTAGCGCATTCAGTGGTGGGTCGCTTAATGAAAAACATGGAAATGGCTTGACACCAAGTATCCCATCATATTTAATGTTAAGTTATGATACAGAAACTGTCAGCCAATAATTAGAACTGCAGTGGCATGGCAGCTGTTCTCTCTCATCACAAAGATGGTAGAGAAAGATAGTGTTTCAGGTAATGCATTTTATCGACCCAAAGGGTTGTTCTCGTGTATTATGGACAGGTTTGCACCAGAGAGTGCAAAGACTCATGGGACTGTTAATGTTCTTGTGCACATTTTTAAGTTAGCAGTGTTGTTATCATTATTGTAGTCATGTTGTGTTTGGTCCTTGATTGTTGCGCAGGGGCAGTCTCCTTTTCTCTTTTCTCAGTTTGTACATACTCAGTTCCTTTCCTCACCTCCTCTCCTTGCATCTTCGTCTCTCCCAGGGATGCGTGCAGAGGAGGCGTCTCATTTAACAAAATGAGACATTTTTGCTCCTGAGCTTTCATTTTAAAGCATCCATTGTTTTGTTATAGCCGGCTGCTGTATTTTATGATCCGAGATGTCATACAAGGATAACAGTGTTCAGGACAACATTTATATTTAAGGCTACTTTTAAATAAACTTACAACATAGAATTCTTCTTTTGGCTGCTCCCTTTAGGGGTCGCCACAGTGGATCATCTGCCTCCATCTCACCCTGTCCCTGCATCCTCCTCTGTCACACCAACTCTCTGCATGTCCTCCTTCACTACAGCCATGCATCTTCTCTGTGATCTTCCTCTATTCCTCCCATCTGGCAGCTCCAAATTCAACATCCTTTGCCCAATATGTCCACTATCCCTCCTCTGCACATGTCCAAACCATCTCACCCTTGCCTCTCTAACTGAGCTGTCCCTCTGATATACTCATTTGTTGGTCAGTCCCAACAAAAATCTTAACATGTTCAGCTCTGCCACCTCCCGCTCGGCCTCCTGTCTTTTTGTCAGTGCCACCATTTTCAAACCATATATCATAGCGGGTCTCATCTTGCCTACCATCTTGTAGGCCATCCCTTTGATTCTTGCTGCAAGGTGACAACGCCAATAAAGGTTAAATGCCCAGGACTCCCCAAAATAACTCCAGCTACCTACGATTTAAGGACTTTAAACTGTATTCCAGCTGTGCTGGATGCTCCTTTTGCGCGACAGGGGTAAAAAACACAAAAAAACACTTCCCTAAAGATACACCTCTACATCCTCGAGTGCAGCTCCTCCAACAAGCCTCACCTCTCCTCACTCTTCTATCCTCCAGATGTATTTTTGGAATTGAGACAGCCTTCAGCTTGCCATACTGAGATTGATTTCCAGGCCACAGGCAAGAGGACAGGGTCCAGTGTTTTCTTTTCTTTCTTTTTATCTATGGCTGAGAGCAGTTTGAAGTTGAGCTAGCAACAAGGCCACCATGCCTGAAGCTGCCATGTCAATCAGAGACCTCTGGTCAGTTTTCCTGTTCAGTTAACGTATAAATAGTGAATGAAGCTTTGCTCCTATAGCTATGTGGTTTTTTCCATTTGGGATCCCAGGCAAGCTCGCATTGGTAATACATGTAAGCCATTTTCCCATAGACTTCTATACAGCCACAAGTCTTTTTGCCTCCAGAGGAGTCATCCCCCGCTGGCCATTAAAACCAACGCAGGTTTAAGGCACTTCTGCCTTGGCTGCACTTTTCAGTGAAGGATAAAAGACTTTAAAAAATCCTGAAAAAGAGAAAAGACCTTTCTTGTGGCAGCTATAAGAGACAAAGAAGCTCCAGTACAATAGCACACAGATTTTGTTGAAACCTGTACCACAGTTTGATGGTGTTATCACCAGCGACCTTGGCCGTCGGGGTAAACTGTTGGAATTCTCCAGTTTCTGAACAATATTTTACAGTGGAAGTGATTTATCATTCAGTCTTAGGAGAACACAAATAGGCTTATCATTTTTGAAATCATCATTCCTGAAACATGGTTAGAGTTTCCCCTGATGTGGGGCGGCATTAGAGGATTGAGTTTGGCTCGGCTCTCTCCGTTTTCCCACCACTGCTCATTATTCTCATTTATTCTGAATTCTTCCACCCTAATCACATTCAAAAAGCAGCTTGGTCTTGATTTCATTGGTGCAGCAGGGAGCCTTTTATCTCTTTTTTTCCTTCTATTTGCTTCTTGCTATAGGGCGTTATCGCCTCTGCCTATAACCACATGGTAAAATCCTGTTGGTATTCATGCAGTGGCTGCCCTCTGACTTATGTATTTGTCATTTAAAGGGATATAATTAGTTAATGGAGTGTGTCTGACTCAGGTCAGTTCGTCTGAGGCATAGTTCTAGTAAAAAGATTCAACCGGCCCCTCAATTCCATTTAGCCTGAATATGATTTAACTCGATGGACGCTGGCTGCTGTTGCTTTTGCTTTTAAAGAGCCCCCTTGAATAAATGAATGCCAGAGCACACAGAGGAGCAATGCCATGAATGAAATGAATGAATGATACAATAAAGAAAAAGTAATATGTGTTGAGCCTGAATATACTTGATTCAGCTGTTTTTTTTTAAATATATATTTTTATTTGTGCTTTTCATCTAATATTTAATAACAAAAAAGTAAAATCTCACAAACATCCAGTCTGCTGGTTTATCACTAACTGCTGCAGATTGGGGTTTATTCTTTCTGTCATTCCCCACCTTTCGACCTAAATTTTAACTCAAGAGTTACCCGTGTTTTCTAGCTGCGCAGCTCCACAGACCAGAATGCTAGTAAACAGAGTTACATAACATGTCAGGGTGCAAAAGACAGAGCCAAAATTCTGCAGAGCATTTTAGAAGCATCTCTAAAGCTTTGCTGGGTAAATAATTCAGAGCTGCTGCTAAGAAGATGCCTAAGCTGCTGCTTACAGGTTAGCTGTCATGTTTTCTTGTGAAGGACAAGGGCACACTGGCCATGGGGGTTCGTGGAGAGATCCCACATGTCAGGGTTACACGGGATCTTTGGCTGTACAGCAAGCAGACTTAATCAGTTAGATGCTGTTGGACAGCTGCCTCTCGAGTATCAGTGGTCAGAGTCACAAAGGAAAGGGGCCAGAAGTACAAGTTTTACTTATTTTATTTTTTTTTTTAAACATGTAAGGAACAGGGTGTTATTTGGCTGTTGAAGGCTTCTGAAAATTTTCTAGTGAAGTTTATCTTTCAGGTGTTTACTTCTTACAGGCTGCATTATGTATCCAGGTGGCCTTGTGAGTGAGTGAAGTGCAAATTTCAGTCCAGGGTTTAAAGATAGTATATCTAAAATTCAGATTTTAGTTGATTTGGCACCACGTGTGGTTTGCTGGTACGAGCAAGTGGTGCAATGCATTCTCATCCCACGGTGTTAAATACTGCTGTTTTATCAGATGACATGTACAAGGTGTTCTTTGGTGTTGGTATCTTTACGCACCGTCTGCAGCAATGCATTTAATCAGCAGAAAAGTCCGCATTAGGAGGTGGTGGTGTATTTTTAAACTTGGTTAGTTTTAAACTTAATTTATACTTCTGAGTTGAATCCGTGTGGAGCCTCTGATGTAGCCTATGCATGTGGCATTCATACTTGCATTCTGTAATTTTGCTGACGAAACACTAGTTGGCGGTGGAGTTTTCCTCCTCCAGTTGATCCTTTCTCTGATTAAAAAAAAAAAAAATGAAGTCAGATGAAGAAGTAGCTGGAAATGCAAATGAGGAAATGACTGCACAGAGCGGACCAATCAGTCACTGCAGGCTGTGTAGGCGTGAGGTGTGATTGCATTTCTAGGGAGGTGCACGCCAGGTTATGGCATAAGTTGCGGCATAGGGTTTCAGAAGGGTTTGCAGTCATGATGTACCTACAGCGTGGATTTAACACAGAAGTATAAATCCTGCATTAGTCACCAAAAAGTACTTGGTTAGGCTTTGGATTGTGGCTTTGGTAAAGATTTTCCTCTTTACTACCATAACAGCTCCTATACAAGTGCCCATGTATGATTAGTAGGGAGCTCAGAAAGAAGTCTCACTATTGCCATAAGTTAGTGCAACACGTCACTGACGCCAAAGGACAACATTTGATGCCCTGGGAGAACGTCCTGACAAGTCCCATCCTTGAGCATCGCCATCTCATCCAAGGATGTTAAACACTGCCGTTTTGTCAAAAGCAGCTGCAGTGTCACAGATAGGCACACACAGTGTCCTTTGGAGTTTGTGTCTAGACAAACTAGATGCAGCCATATTGGATGCTAAGAGCCAAGTGGCCCTTTTTTATGCCGTGATAGTTACAGGTTTGTAAGCCAGGAGGCCGCGCTTTGTTTAGTTTTGTTTGTATTTGCGTTTTAATTTTTCTTTCACTTGATGTTTGGTTAGATTTAGAAAAACATGTGGTTTGGGTTAAGATATTCCCCTTTCACAGTGTTGACTCTGCACATTGAAAAATGCCATTGAAGGGAACCCAATGTGATTAAATTTGTCACCAAATGATTTATAAGCAAGACCCGTCAAGGATCTTGTTACAGTGCAGCCAAACAAACTCACACAAACTTTTTCTAATCCGATTTGCAACTCTGATATCATGCTTCAAATAGTAAGATTGTCATCTACTGAAAGTTCGAGATATGCAGTGTGCATGCTTCTTCCATCCTTTACATGATCAAATGATAGAAGTGGTTTGCAGATATATTTTGTTATGATGGATTGCTGCATGTCCTGATCCTGCTTCACAATAAGGAACCCCAGTTTTCACCAGCTAAGGAGCAGCAGTAGGACAGATAGGGATTATTGAGGATAATATCAGTTCTGACACACTTTAAAGAGACTGGACAGTAAAACCGTGAGGCTACATAGAGAATGCTAGAATACAGATTCATAGAAAAAAACAAAAAACAGCAGCATTAAATGGTATCAAAATGCAGCTTTATTTAAAGATTCAGAAAGAAGCCAGTCTCTTCCTAGAATGCCCCTGCGGCCTCACTGTGGCACTGCGCTGGGCTCGGCTGTCAGCCTTCCTCACATCAGTGGGGTGAGGCGAACTGAGCAGAGAGGTCACGGCTGGACAATCTACTCTCTCCACGTCTCACCGGGACTTGGCCTCGCTCTCATAAATGTCAGGAAAAAGATTAAGAGGTATGTGTGTCGTTGCATAAGTACAAGTGTCAAGGAAAAACGTTGATATTTAAACCAGTCCCAACCTTTGTTATGACTTAAAATATTATTTTTGGCGGGGAATAGCTGACAAAAGTCATCTTACACTTAAGTCTCTGACTTCTTTTTGAAGGGAGGCTTTCTGTTAGGTGTAGACTTTTCCTCAATAAAGTGTCATTTTCTTGATAGTAGTGCAATGATGTGTCTCCTGGCCAGAACTACCACTGAGGACCCGGAGGTCGCATCCTCTGCAATTTTTCTGTCACGTCCACTTCAATCTTTCACACATAGCTGAGATTTTTAGCTTGAGCTCAGATTTCAGCACTAGCTGAAGGGGCTAGACTGTAAGGCTGTACTGTAGGGGTGCAACACTTCATCATGGGGAGTTCAGTACAAAGAAACGACTGTTTCACTTTGATATACTCTATAAATCATAACGAGTTTGTTATTAGCCTTACGATCCAATTTCCACTCTTCATTTGTGATATCAGTAGCATTCAAACTGATGTGCAGTCCCTATTAGCACCCAGTCAAACCAGCAATGAGCTCTTTTTTGCTGTAAGTGGTGGGCATACTAGTAAAGAGTAAAATGAGGACAAAGGGGAATGTTCTACTGTGAGCAGGGGACGATGAAATTGTATGGTGGCTAATTTTACCATAGTAACTTTGTTCACTTAAAGGTCAGCACTGTCAAGACAATTTGCATTAGGTCAGTGGCTCACATTCACATGTCAAAGTTGAGCTCATGCAAATTTAATTTCCTTGCACGGGCAGATACACTGATTGTGTCAAATCCACTGCAAAGATGTAAGTGTTAAAAATGCTGGTGTGACTTCAATCAAATCTGACATGAGTCAGATTTTTTTTTTCCCTCTGTGCTGCATGCAGATGTTGATAGGCTTCGAAGACAAATGTATGGTTTGGGAGGCCATGTCAGGTAAATTTGGGCAATTTCCACAAAAATTGGTACAGATCCCTTATTGGACACCCCAAAACATGGACTGTTTTCCACACCCTAAGGTGTATTTCTGCTAAGTGGCTGCATAAGTTGTATTGGGTTATCAAGCCAAATGCAATAAACAAAGCAGCTCTTCTTGTTGTTTTTAGGAAATCATCTTGTCTAGTGTGCATGAGTGAAATGTGTCTCCTTATGCATATCACCAGATGTCTTGTCTATTGAAGAGTGTACCAATTTGCTGTTTTTGAGTTGAAGTCTCAATAATACAGTATTTTTGTGCTTCG
This sequence comes from Ptychochromis oligacanthus, assembly GCA_015103295.1. Classification (NCBI taxonomy): domain Eukaryota; kingdom Metazoa; phylum Chordata; class Actinopteri; order Cichliformes; family Cichlidae; genus Ptychochromis; species Ptychochromis oligacanthus. The sequence goes on from VVAS01018593.1 coordinate 16,286, forward strand.
TTCAAGGACTTTGGAGCCAGGAATCCAAGGTGCCCATTGCTCATGTCTGACTTATAAATCATAACATACCATTTGCATGTTATGTAAGTGCATTTTAAGATGTCAGTGTCATTTCACATTGTTTTGTCTCAGTGGAAGAAAACTCAAGCGTTGAAAAGGAGAATGATAGAGGGCATGTACACATGTACACAAAGGCATTTTTTTTCCAGCTGAAAACCCCCAGCGGCTCTTCTCAGAACTCCCAGCAGAGATGCTTTGGTTGCTATGATACAGAATATCCACAGAAGTTTTCCCTTGCAGGTACCCGACTCAAGCTGATTGCTGTTTACCTGGTAGAACCAAACAAAATGTTCCTCCAAGCCTAATTTTTCAGGTCACTGTTGTGGTAGTTTGTGGATGTCATTTGGTGCAGCAGGATTAACTTCTCCTCCATTGTTTATTAGCAGTTGTAAAGGTAGTGTTTGATGGTTGGTTGGTGCAGTCTTTGTCCCACCCAGTTCGTGAAATGGTCACGACCTCTAATGTGTCATGTTCCTGAACTCGGATTTCCCACCTTTATTTTCATGTCCTTCAACATGATTTTTATTAGCTGTCTGGTCTCATATGTTCTGATTCGTGTCCAGGTACACGAAATTAATATTTTCCACTTTTAAACAGTGAAAAAGTCCACATTCAGAGGTTGAAGAGGTTGGTGGTGGTGTGAATCATTTCATGGCTCACACCAGAGACCCAAGTTTGAGTAACAAACTTTTACACTTCATTTGTATTATTTTTTTTCATATGTTATTGACTTAAAGTTCATTAGGTGTAGACACTAAAAACCTCTGGGATAGGTGTAGAAAAAGATCATGTTTTGGGTTAAAATATGATTGCCACTTGTTTTTT
>VVAS01018627.1:2168-16196 GCA_015103295.1 Ptychochromis oligacanthus
CCACCATTTCTTTCGGATTACTGTACATCAGTGTGTGCACGCCACCTGTTTTTGTCCCGAAACCTCTTGTCCGAAGAAAGCAGGTCGTATAGCTGCTGGATGTGAGCCAAACCGGGTAGGAACACTAGAATGGCTCCATCCACATCTACAAACTGTGGGGCTTTGTCTGACAGTGAAACCAAAAAAGAAAACCATTAATACACAGAACATGAATGAATCTGTGCTAAGTGCTGCCAGAGACAAGCCAGTTTATGTACCTAGGTAGTCCACGAGGTCAACGAGCAAGTCCATGTTGATCTTATTAGGGTTCATATACTGCAGCACGTGTCGAGTCCTGCTGCTGAAGTGGTCGAGGTCAGGACCCAGGTCCCAACCGGAGGAGGGGTCCCTCACTATCACTTCCTGGGACAAAGAGGAGCACACTGATGAACTCATATTTAAAATAATTTACAGTACCCTGGTTTAAGAGTCCTGGTGAAGCAGGAGCAACATCTAAACAACAACTAATGTGCTCATCAACATCAATGTGCCTTAAAATGACACTCAAACTCTCCGGTCTTTACAGTGCTCTACAGCGGTGCATTCAGCAGCTAAAGAGAATAAATTTTCCCTGGGGATGTACAAGCAAGCAACAGAGCAAATAGAATGAATATTGTGTGTAAATAAGTTTGCCATATAAATATAAAACGTGAGGATGTGCCAAAATCATGCTAACAGCTTGTTTCTGCTCCCTTCCAAGTGCGTAAAAAAAATCATTTACTGTAGTTTTTAAATGTAAAGCTTTAAAACCTACACTAACTGCTCATTCACCTGAGGCTGGCTAGGATAACTATGATGACAACAGCAACTTAGATCTACAAAAAAAGGATAAAATGACAATACAAAAAGACAGATAGCATTCGATCACTACCAGAGAGGACTGTTAAAAGAGAGCCAACATTACCTGGTGCTGCAGAGTCTTGCCACCTTTTTGTGTGACAGAGATGGTGACCTCCTCTTCTTCTTCAAGAATTTTCTGGCTGTACTCCGAGTCCTTTTCTAAGACGTATCCTGTCTGCTCCACTATGTCCTCTAAATGAAACACCTGCAATAAAGGCACACAGATTTTTGAAAATATCTCTGTTTCTTGGCCTTAGCCTCACTTCTTATGTTAAATTGTGACGGCCAAAAACAAATGCAGCTCATCCCTGATATTCATGTCCAAAAACCATCAAAGCAGACTAAGGGATATTTGCAGTTCCATAATTTTATGTTTGGACTCTTTGCATGTAGCTTTGCATGATTCACAGTAACCCTGGACCTTGGAGCAGCCTCTCAGCAAATCCTCTGTCTGAAACAAGCCAGTTCAGCTCCTCTCCCTTTAAGCCATGTTTCTTCTGATTGGCTGCCCCTCATAAACAGAAGGTTTGAACAGCCGGTGGGTGGGACTGAAATGACCATATTAAGGATATCCGCTCTCGCTGACATCATATGGAGACAAGAGTAGAAAAAAAACTTGAAAACCGAGTGTTTAGAGTAGTCTGAAGCCTGAGCTTTTCGCTCATAGGGATTGCTTGTACATACGCTGATATAATTATTTGAAACTCTGGCCATGTTTAAGACCTTCACCACTGTAAAAGTATGTATAAAATAACAGAAATGACACACAAACATAGGAAAAACATAATAGGCCCCCTTTAAGTCACAGCAACTGCTTTACTCCACGAACCTTAAAAATATAAATTCCCCAATTCTAAGGCCCAGGGGGCCACTGGTGGGGACTCTGAATAAAAACAAACTAGTAAAGCTTCTCCTACCTCCACTGGGAAAGTCCTGCCAGGAATGGTGATCACTGGGCAGCGGTTGAAGTAGTTGGAGAACTTGTCACAGTCCACCGTGGCGCTCATGAGGATCAGCTGCAGGTCAGATCTCTTCATCACAACATCTTTTAGGATGGTCAGCAGGAAGTCTGACTGGACACTGCGCTCATGGACCTGAGGGATGGAGTTTAATATATTGAAAGAGAAGAAGAATGAGAATAAGAAGAAATGTATCCATAACCTAATTAATGTGTAAATTCTGTGTCTGACTAAGAGCTGTAAGTACCTCGTCTACAATGATGTGGGTCAGGGAGCTGAGGTGTCGGTCATGCTGTAGTCTCCTCAGCAGAACTCCAGTCGTACAGTACAGCAGGCGGGTCCAGTCCCCGGACTGATTCTCCATCCGGATCTGGTACCCGCACAATGACGACTGAATTCAAAATGAAACAGGGTCAATAAGCTTGGTTACAGCGGATTTTATAAGACTACACTGACCCAAAATCTAATAATAATGTTTTACACAAAGGGCCTTAACATGTAAAAAGTGCATTTCTACCTTAGACCCCGGTCCATCCTCACAGCCCAGTTCCTGGCTGACTCTGCAGGCCAGACTCATGGCAGATATTCTGCGGGGCTGAGTCACCACGATGTTGCAGGGCTGTGCCGCTGTTCCCCCAGTCAACAGATCCTCCAGGAGGAACTGAGGGATCTGAGTGCTCTTGCCACTACCAGTTTCACCAGCTACCACCACCACAGGGTGGCGCTGCAAAGCCTCCAGGACTCGATGTCGGTGCTGAAAGACGGGAAGCTGCTCTCGCTCTGCCTTGAGGGCAGGAATACTTGTTTAATAACATGGCTTTCTTTAATGTGAATGTGGAAAAGTTCTAGCGTATTTACCTGCAAATTGAGGGCGAGGGTTGATTTCCTCAGCTTTAATAATAGCTCTCTGGCTGCCTCAAGACCAGCTGCTTCCCTCCTCCCTCCTCTTTTCTCACTCCTGTCCTCCTGTTCTTCTCCTCTCTCCCCAATATCAAGACCAGCCAGGTTCTCCCATGATTCTTCAGGCTCTTCATCGCCAGCTGTGCCCAGTCCACACTTTCCATGGGACTGAGACTCCTGCTGTTGACTCTGGTTCTGCTGCTGTTTGAGCCTGGTCAGGAGGCGGGAGATGAACTGGTCTCGAGGCTTGTTGGCAGCAGTGCGGGTCTCCTCCTCCTGCTGCTGCTCGCTGTCTCTCCACTCCAGCCACACATCTCTGTAGGTCGGAGGAAGCAGCTGGTGCACTGACTGTGTGAGCGAATAAGAGGGTAAGGAATGGACTGCACGCACAAATATGGATAAAACAGAGCCAAAATGTAGCAGGCCAAACCCCCAAAACCACTGCATCCTGTAGGCTGTGATTGTTAATTCATATTACCTGTCCTTTTACCAGGTTGTAGAGTGCGAGTGTGGCTGCCAGATGTTGAGCCTGCATGCTGTCCTCAGTCAAGATGGTGGGACAAACTTCCAGAACATCATCTGCCCTCTGAACACGCACCCTGAGGCAAAGACATTGTGTGAAATCGCGAAACAGCCCTACAATCTACTACTAGGAACAGCAACATGCAGGCACACTCACTTGCATCTCCAGTATCTACCAGAAGCAACCTTATGAAAAGCCGGGGGTGGACTTTTTGGCAGGTTCTTTCGGACCCAGTCAATAAGGAACTGTTTGGGAGACTTTCCGGTCCAGCTGCGAGCTGTGTAGTCAAAGTTGCGAATGTCCTTTGGCTCGTTCTTTTTCACCACTGCAAGAAAAAAGTAACAATAAGGTCAATCAGAAGAGAGTTGGCTTAAAAGTAGAAGAACTAAAAATTACTTCTTTCAGACAGTGGATGAACTGAGGGGCTGCACTGAGGCCCAGTATAAGATAAATAAGGATTATTTTAAACCATCAATACTTCAAAGCTACTCAAGTAGAGTATAAGTAAAAAAAATACTGAGCTGAGCGTAAATGGTAAATGGTAAATGGACTGGTTCTTATATAGCGCTTTATCAGCTCTGGTTTGAGCCCTCAAAGCGCTTTTATGATCTACCACAAGCCTCATTCACCCATTCACACACATTCTTACAGGCACTTTTTTCCTACACGTAAGTGCTTTCTATCCAACATTCACACACATTCACACTCCGATGAACGCATCGGGAGCAATTCGGGGTTCAGTATCTTGCCCAAGGATACTTTGGCATGCAGACCGGAGCAGACTGGAATAGCCAGGAATCGAACCACCAACCTTCCGATTAGTAGATGACCTGCTCTACCTCCTGAGCCACAGCCACCCCAATGGTCCCGTAACAGGTCCCCTTTAAATAAACTGTAATAAAATTGTTTCCTCTGCCGTGTGCCTGGTGTATTGTCTGTTCGATGCTTCTATGTGGACCATATAAACACCCTACATGTTTCTACCTTACACAAATAAATTACATTGTCCCCTCACGGTCTTAGACCACCTGTGCATTCTGACACTACTGGAGATTATTATGATTAACCCAAAATGTGAGCAGAAGTCATCGTTGAGGACAAACTCACATTTACATGTAGTTATGGGAAAGGGTTTTTAGTCGATAAAGCATGTTTTACAGTGTTACTACACAATTTACGGAACCATGACATTCCTTAAAGCCACTGTATGACATATAAAACACTAGGAACCTCTATTGTTTGTCCATGCTCGGCCCATGTACCTTTCTCCGCAGGTGGGTCCTTCTCAGCTTGTTCAAATAAACTAAAGCCGAGCTCTTCTTTGTCCTCCTTCACATGAAGAACTTTCTTTTCCTTTTGAGGTGCGTCCACCACTTTTATGGCTGGATTGAACATTGGGTGAGACTCCAGCTGCTTCATTTCTAGAAAGTAAAAACACCACGTTCCATTAGAGAAAAATGTTTATGAGGTAACACCATATGAAACGATACATGTGAATGGTTTTTCAGTTTGAGGCGCAATTTTGTTTTTGTTTTATTTTCATATTAAGTGTCTGTACGGGCTGGTTGTTGCTCGAGCAGATGCTTAATGTGGTTTTGTGTAAGGTGTTTTTAAAAGAAAATACATTTCATGAATATCAGTCCACACACACACACACACACACACACCTTGCTGTATGATGCGTATTCTGTCCTGTGCCATCCTCTGGCCAGCCTTGTCTGCTTTGGTCTTGGCAGCAGCAGCAGCTTCTTTAGTGTCATACAGCTGAGCAGTCAGCATCAAATACCTGTCATTCTACAAAGCAAAGCATAATACACACACCATTATATGACCAAATAAATGTACTAAGTGACATTTCCTTCAAAAGACAAGTCTCTAACTTGATACAAAGCCTGATAAGAACATTTCAAAGCCTTAGTTCAACATTTTGGAATATGTGCTCATTCGTTATTAAAAGGGAAAAAAGGGGATTGCAGCATTAAGTTGCTCTAATTGTACTTACTGGATCAAACTTTTCCTCCAGTTCAGGATTGCATGTCTTCTCCCCCCCTTCCTCATCCTCCTCTTCTTCTTCACTGCTTTGCTCTGCATACCTTAAGATCCAATCCTTCATGCTAGCAGCTTCGTCCTTCTCTGTGGCCTGGCAAACACACACACACACACAAACACACACACTTATAGGCTATGTGACAGAACGCACCTTTTTTTAAGTCAACAAACACTTGCTGTACAAACCTTGGTGGTCTCTTTGCGGGTGGTGTTGCTGGGTGCTTTAGGGCTCTGAGCTGCAGGTTTCTGCTGGACAGGAGGCTGGAATCGAGGCCGGCTCTTCTGACTCTCCTCCTGCATCTGCTGGCTAAAGCCATCTGGCAGCTCCTCTGTTAAAATAGGTGATAAATACAGAAAGTTACACTTCAGCCTTTAAGGACTCCCCCGATGATGATGCTTGAATGACTGCTGATGCTGTATTACCATCTTTAAGGTTGAGACAAAGCCAGTCGAGAGCAGAATGGAGATCTCCTCCATACAGGACGCTACTCTTCATTGCTTCTTCTATGTGTTCTCTTTTAAAGTTGAACTTCTGCAGAGCTGTGTACAGGTCCTGCAAGCACATTAGGAGAAAGACAACGGGGATGTACAACACCAAAAGTTAATGTGGGTCAACTGTAAGGAATCAGAGGGATGGTTTTATCTTTACCAGCAACTTCTTGCTTGTAAGTCTTCCTGATATGGGCCCTTTGTCGCCATTCTCCTGTCTGAAGTCATTGACCAATTTGATGATCTTCTTCTCCAGGTCAGCTTGGATAGCAACCTTTGTTTACAGGTCAAAATCACATCCATTGTCATCATTATGAAACTTTTTTTCCAACGTGAAAGACAATTGACACAGAGAATAAGACCTGGGGACTTACTTTAAGAATGGACTTGTCGGAGACCCCACCAGTGTCAGCCTGGGCGGTGCTGGTAAGACTGTAGGTCTTCGGAGCTGGAGGGGGAGCAGACAGAGCAGCAGCAACCAAAGCACATAAATATTAATTTACTATAGGTAAAAAAAAACAAAACAAAAACATTTCACATGGGACCCCCATGTAAAACGATACGAATCTGAACAAACCAGAAGTCTTTAAACAAATTAATACCACAGCAAAATGTATTCATATTGCTGCCCACTAACTTTAGACTGATATCTGACACTCTGGGGAAAAATACAGTGCAAAGACACACAACGTGGAATGAATCTGCTGCGCTGTCAGGTATTACCACCTTTAGATTTGCTCTCTTTGGCCGGTTTGGCCGGCTTGCTGCTGGCTGCCTGTTTCCTCGGCTCATCCGCCACTCCGTTCCCCGATGCAGCCGCACCGCTCCTGCTCGCCGCTGCCGGAGCAGTCGCTTGCGCCGCCGATTTCTTCTTCTTTCCACCCATATTAGATCATCCAAACGCTGCCTGCTTTTGAGTCCTTTACGTGCCTGAGTGATGGAGAGACATTGGCGAGTTGCTGGATAGATGAAAAAAAAAAAAAAAGATACCAAACCAAGAGCGACGCTGAAAACGTTTTCTCTTCTTTTTTCCCCAGCACGGGTGCCGTAGCGGAAGTATTTCCCGAAACAACCTCGTGTTGTATTGTGGGAAGCGTGTGCCCCTAACAAACATGGCTGACGCCTTCGGAGACGGGTTGTTTAGCGTGTTTGACGATGAACAACAAACTACCTCAAGTAAAAAGGTGCCGGCCTGCGTGGCTACAGAAACGGGGTAAGTTACACTTTATGAAGAAACGCTTTGGTTTGTATTTAGCAGCTTTTCCGCGATGCTCGTGCCAGTCAGAGAAACAGCCGTTGGCTCGTTATTAGAGAAACACTGGATAAAAAGGCTTATTGTGCTAATAAACGTCAACTCTACTATGTTATCGATAACTTTGAACCAATTTCCCGTGATTACACGTGTGTAGCTAAGTGTGTGTGTGTCGTTCATAGGTGAATTGTGTATCTTGGCTAACCGCTCGTGTGTTTCTGCATGTCTCCTCTCTATTTTTTTTTTTTCTTCTTCTTCTTCTTCCTGCTCCAGGAAAGCTGCAGCTAAGAATGACACCGACAAAGATGCTGGTCCGTCTGCCCGAGTCAAGAGAGAGGCAGACAGTGACGGTGGAGAGGAGGTGGTGTTAATGAAGAAACCTCGACACGAGGCAGTCTCGGCCACTGAGCTGAAGTAAGAAGTGCAGCTTTGTTGTGTCCGTGCAGGGCGTTAATGGTGGATCAGTTACCTGTTTATTGGGCACAGTTACTGTGGTTTAAGTGCAATTTGATACTCCACTACGTGTATTTAGTTACTGCTTTGCTACACTTAGTCTTTAACTCCACTGCATGCACTTTAGTTACTAGTTGCTCACGTATTACCTTACTCAGCTGTATAAAAAGTGGTGTAAACCTAGTTTCAGTAGGAGTAGAAACATTTAAATTATCCTTGCATGTGAATGTCTATCAATCCAACTCGGGGTCCCTGACCGGATGGAGCCTAATCCCAGCTGTCATAGCATGAGATGTGGGTTACCTCTTGGGCAGGTCACCAGCCTATCGCAGTTCTTACATGTGATTGTGTTCCTGATTATAATACGAGGCGTCATCAAAATGTTACATGGCGATAAAGCCGTACCTGATTTAAATGTCGCTGCCGTCCTCTTTGAGGGCGTCTCCTTGTGCAGTTCAGCGCTGCCACTGCCATGCTGGATTGGCTCTCTGGAAGTCCTGTTCTAACCACTTGCAGGTGCACGTTTGGAATTGCATTTTGGGGATGTGGGCCAAGTTGCAGGGAGCCAAAACTGGAAAGGAAGACGGGTATAAAGGGATGATTGTGTTGGTGTGGCTAAAACAAAAACCAAAAACTTCTTTTTCAGTGTCATGTAAGCGAGTGCACATATTCCAAGCACATTTAACTGAACTGGGGCTGTAACTAATGATTATTTTCATTCTTGGCTTATCTGCACCTCAGTTGTTAAATGGTTATTTTCATATATTAAGTATATAAATTCTTTTGTTTTTAAACTGTTTAATAGTGGTGATAAATCAACTTTATGGAGAGCTTGGATGGCTGCAGTTCGTGATGCTTTTATATAATGTTGTGTTACACTGAGAAGTGTTTCTAGTCTTCAGATTTTCCTGAGTATTGGCCGCTGGGTTCAGATCTCAACCTAGATATGTCCTTTCCAGAAGCTATAATAATGGCAGGTGAATTTTTGCTTTGAGATGCTACAGAATGTGTTTTTGAAGTTGCATTTTTTTTCTTTCTTTGTTTCAGTCTTGCAGAATTTATGCCTCAGGTGAAAGTGGAGCAGGTTGAAACAGTGGAAGGATGCTCACACGAGGTAATGAAATACAATATAATACATATAAATATGTTCTTAAAATGATGTCCTTTTTAAAACAAACAAAATAATAATAATAATCATAATAATTGTTGCAAATTCTGTCCTTCCGTGACAGGTTGCTCTTCCGGCCAGTGATGAATATAAACCATTGAAACCACGAGTGGGAAAAGCAGCCAAGGTATAAAGTGTCTTAAAATTTAACCCTTTTCTTGTGTAGTTCGCTTAGTTTGTGCAGTGTTGAACGCTATACAGCTGCAATTACATATTTAAGCATTCATTCTATTTTTTGCAGTAATACGTTTTGCATTGTTCAATAATTTTCTTAACATCAACAGAAAGTACTTGAATGCCATCACACCTTTAACACAGATAACTGTAGAATTTTAAGGGGAGAAATTAAAATTGTAATGCACATTGTATTAGTTGGTTTACAAAAACTAACATTACCATGGGATTGCTTTCCTTTTGTTTTGATACATCTCACTCGTCTTGCAGGAGTACCCGTTTATTCTCGATCCCTTCCAGCGGGAGGCCATATTATGTATTGACAACAACCAGTCTGTGCTTGTGTCTGCACACACCTCTGCAGGGAAGACTGTTTGTGCCGAGTGAGTATCATCAGTATACACAGTACTACTGAGATCACATTTTTTCCCTATTCTGATTTATTATAATTAGCTGAAATAGAGTGTTAAACTCAAACTACAGAAAATGTGTCTTGCTTTTACCAGTAACAGTTGACTGAGAATATATACACCGTAGCTAGACATGATACCAACATTAGTAGCTGCACTCTCATTTTCTTTGTGATGCAGTATATTGCTCATCTGATGTATGACACTGACACATTGGAAGGCACCAATGAGAGATATTGGCTACCTTGATATCAAAATCCTTTAAAAGACTGAACTAAAAAAATACATGTATTTAAAGCATTTTTTATTTAATATTAACAGTTTCTTGCTTTTAATTGCAGCTGAGTGGGTTACCTTAAACATTTTCCCCATGTACTGTTTGATATTTACATTAATTAAGACTTGTAGAGTGGTCAGCAGCTGTGCTCAACTGGTGTTGAGTGTTTTCTATTACTATTTTTTACTGTTTTTCCCTTTTTACACCTGCTGCACTTCTTTAACTGTGGTAATGACAGATTAATTGTTCTCTAATGTTTTCCTGCAGGTATGCCATTGCACTGGCTCTCAGAGAGAAGCAGAGAGTGATCTTCACCAGCCCCATCAAGGCCCTCTCCAATCAGAAGTACAGAGAGATGTACGAAGAGTTTCAAGATGTGGGACTGATGACCGGTGACGTCACCATCAACCCCACCGCCTCTTGCCTCGTCATGACGACAGAGGTGGGAAACAGTTTTGTGTGGAGTTGAGGCATTATTAGATATGTTATATTGTTAATGAAGGGTGGTTTTTGGTGCTGCAGAGCTGAGAGGTTGGTTGCAAATATTAAACTTTTTCTCTCCCAGATTCTGAGGAGCATGCTGTATCGCGGCTCTGAGATCATGAGGGAAGTGGCGTGGGTCATCTTCGATGAGATCCATTACATGAGAGACGCAGGTGTGTATAGAATAGAAAAGTGATGCAGAAAACCTGTAAACTAACCAATGCTCAGTGTGGTTTGAACATGCAAGAATTAAACAGATTGGGTACAAACAGAACTTGCGAGTGGTCCAGACGTGTTGAGTGAGTCATGTAGAGATAGCTGTACGAATTCTCCCCAGACTGACCAGAAACTATAAAACTGAAATCTGAATGAAACTGGAGTTGAGATATGATACCAACATTGATGCCAACTATTAACAACAAATTATGCAAATTTGGAGCTTGTTAGAGTGAGAGAAGTTTACTATCTTTTTCTTTAGAGTATGAGGAAAAACCACAAGGTATTGTCAAATTAAACATATGTCTAAAATAGATAAAATTCTTTAAAATAAACATGTTTTCTAGTGTTCTATTATCTGAAGTCTAACAGCAGAAAACGTATGGAAGCAAAATAGCCCAAATAAGTGCACAAAAAAATCAGTGTTTATGCCTTCCATGTCATCTTTTCTTTTACTGATTTCTAAAATGCAGCACTCAAAGCTCGGTTGTATGAAAGTCTGTTTTTACTCTTTGGTAACATTTTTGTAAATGAACATGAAAATAATGTTGCATGAGGCTGCTTGGTTAGTAACACATCGCACTGATTTCTGTGTATTTCAGAGCGTGGTGTAGTGTGGGAGGAGACCATCATCCTTCTTCCCGATAATGTGCATTATGTTTTCCTGTCAGCCACCATCCCTAATGCCAAACAGTTTGCTGAGTGGATTTGTCACCTACATAAGCAGGTGGGACGTTGTACTGCCTCACAGTATTTTATAGTTTCAAGGCTCCTTCTAAGTGAGAAGGTGACAATTATCATCTGTTTATGAGTGATTTAGGCTTACATTTCTTTGTGTTTGTCTTATTTCTAATGTCTCCTGCAGCCGTGCCATGTAGTCTACACAGACTACCGTCCCACTCCGCTGCAACACTATATCTTTCCAGCAGGGGGTGATGGACTCCACCTGGTGGTTGATGAGAATGTAAGAACACATGGAAACTACACTCACTAGGGTTTGGCAGAAGCAATGAATTAATGATGAGGAGTCAGACTCTTCTTCATTGATAATTCTGTCATCAGAATATATATTAGCCTTTACATATTATATTTGTTTGTGTTTTTCTCCAGGGAGACTTCAGAGAGGACAATTTCAACACAGCTATGCAGGTGCTGAGAGATGCTGGGGATTCTGGGGGCAGCAGTGGAGGTGCCAAGTGGGACCCAAAAGGAAGGAAAGGAGGCACTAAAGGTATGTGGGTTTGTTAGATTTCAAAGTAAAAGTCTTCAATTCAGTAATTAATATAAGATTACATGTCTGTGTGCTTTCATCAGGCCCATCCAGTGTGTTCAAGATAGTAAAGATGATCATGGAGAGGAACTTCCAGCCAGTCATCATTTTTAGCTTCAGTAAGAAAGAGTGCGAGGCCTACGCTCTGCAGGTGGCCAAACTGGACTTTAACAGGGGTATGTGCATTTCTGGTAATTCTTCAAACTGTGTGTGTGCATGACTAATTGTTTTTCCTACAAAGCTGTGTGCCTGTGTCTCGGGTGAGAGTAGCAACATGCTCAGTAATTCAGCAATTTGTTTGCAGTCCTAGAAGCACTATTAGACTTTGAAAAGGTATTTGCAAATGTCCTGGCAGTTATAAGTAAAAAGGAGCATATTCCAATACTTGTTATCAATTAACTGCTTTTATTTGAGCAATAGCTTCAGTAAATTTGTATAAAGGTCACACTATCAGTCAGTAAGCATATTTTTTATTAGGTCTAGAGACGGTAAACAGATTTGCACATTTAAATGTCATAACCGATCTGTTTGTGTGACAATTTGCTCAGAGTTGGGGACAGAGATGAAATTAGACAAGCAAAACTCACCATATTACCAAATTGTTGGTAGGCAGCGTGAATGAATGCTCCACACCGACTTGGGAAACCTTTTCCTCTCCCATCTTGGTTTGTTTTTCCTGCCATGTGACATCATTATAAATGAGAATGTTTGTTTTAATATTGAGCTCTTCCAGCACTGAAATCCTGTGAAGATTGCCAATATTTTATCAGTATTGCACAAAATAAATGGAAACCCAATGCCAAAAATAATTTCTCATTTTCACAGGTTTCATGTGTTTTGAGAATTCTCTGTGTAAAGTTGTTTTTCCTAGAAGATTGTGCAGATAATGATTAAGCAATAGCAGTAAGGTAATGTCAGTAGATTGGAGAAAAAGATAAAATATTAAAAATCTGATTTGGAAACTATTAATTTGTCATTTTTATAGATTTTTAAACAAAGAAGAAGCTTTCAGTATGCTTTTTTTAATAGCTACAGAAAAAAAGCATAATAAATTTAGCTGAAATAAAACATGTTACGAAGGGTTTATACATGTATCAGTCTGTTTTCTTTCTTTTCATTTACAAACCCAGAGGGGCCAATTCTGTCTAGCAAACAACTGAGAAGCTCCATTGTTGCCCCATCATCTGTTTTTTCTCATTTCCAGTCAGCTACTTCCCTCCCCCTTTCTTCTTTTCTGCCCTTTTAACTTTGTGCTTTCTTCTTTTTTCCCAATTTATTTCTCTCTCTCTCTTTTTTTTTTCTTAAATTTTGTTCCCTGAAGACCATGTTCCCCCTCTCCCACCCTGTTGTGCTGTGGCACACAGTTTCTGGGCAGTTTTTGTGGAGTGACAGGGCTGTGTTGGAGTCAGGGAAACAGCAGAACTGCAGCAACAAACAGACAAATTAGAGGTTTGATATAGATCTAGCTTGGGAGGCTGACCTGCAGCATTAAGTCAATTGTTTCTGACCGTACAGCAGTACTGCAGATGTTTTTACTACTATTGGCAGAGCCTTAGGTTGATGAAATTTGCACATTCAGCATCAGTTCAGTCCAAGGCCAAATATTTCAACATGTACTGATCACATGGATGTGAATTTTGTTTGGACCTTCGTGGTCTACGGGGGATGGTTGCTATTGTTTTTGTTGACCTCACTGATCTTTTGTTCACCCTCAGGTATTTTTCTGATTTATGGAAGTGAAATTTAGTATCACACTGTCATAGGGATGCCACTCAGAACTGATAACTGAGTACAGTAGGCAGCATATGTCCCGAGTAGGGTTGTCAGATACTCGGGTACTGATCAATACTTAAAATTACTATCGGAGTAGATACTTATTTGCAACAGTATTGACACCAACTAATGAAACTTTGTTCACAGACTGACCTTTAAGCCCATGGCAAAGTTTGCATTTTGGGACCTGCTCAATCTTGTGTTGTGTATTGTGGTATATTGATGCTTTCACACAGGATGCTGCACACACTGTAGGTTTAGCACACTGTTTGCAGGACAGGAGGAATATATTCCATGAAAATTGTTCTCCCTTGTTGGCTCTTTTTCTCATGACTTTAATTAAGAAGCTTTAATTGATCAGTAGAGCTATTGGGTGAGTACCGAACAAACCTAAGATGTGCTTATAAATGTCTGCATTTTACTCCTGAGGTCTCAGTGCAAAAGGAAACTTGAAGTTAAGCCATGTAATTAACTTGTGTTTTATCTTGATTTGTTTTTTTTTTTTTTTACTTTTGTCTAAGGATGTGTTTGTCTGTGGCAATACTTTGTTATTAAACAAGTAAAATAAGTGGCAATGAGACTACTTCTTCTTCTTCTTCTTCTTTCTGATTCTTCTTCTTCTTCTGATTCTTCTTCTTCTTCCTTCTTCTTCTTCTTTCTTCTTCTTTCTTCTTTTTCTTCTGGCTGCTCCTTTTAGGGGTCGGCACAGTGGGTCATCTGCCTCCATCTCACCCTATCCTTAGCATCTTCCTG
>VVAS01018695.1:2477-12533 GCA_015103295.1 Ptychochromis oligacanthus
GAAAAATAAAAGGGGGAAATGCTGGAAAAAAAAAAAAAAAAACAGATCGACCCTTGTTGCTGTAATCAAGGAAACATATCAGTTCATATATGTCCGTGTCCCTTTACATCATTGCTCTGCTTTGTTTCTTATGTGCTTTAACACTGACTTTACTCCAGACTGAGTATTTACATTGCAGAGAAGCATCACCCAGCAGAGGAAGGTTCATCCACGACTGTTTCTTCACTGTTTTGTTCCTGGGCTTTTGCTATGATATCTGAAAAAAGGTACTGGGGTGTGTTACTATGGCAACACCGGATGGAGCTCCGTTGGATTGTGGCTCTGTGTCAAGGTCTAAGCCTCCGTGTATGCAGAGTATGCTTACTGCGTGTTAACCATGCCTACCAACTTACCGTCTCTCAGCAGGCTGTGTGCGAGTTTATCAGTTGCCCGTTTTTATGAGAGGTTGAGCACAAATTCAGAGTATTCATAATTAGTCTTCATCATGCCAGAAAAAGAGTGTGGTAGTCTGCCTCATTTATTCACAGCGCTGGCTTTTTCTGGCTCTAAATAAAGACAACGGCATTCTGGATGATTATGTAACTGAGATGTTTACTTCAAATTTCCATCCATGTTTTCTACGGAGCTGTATGCTTTCATTACAGATACTGGTTTGTGAGAGTCTCTCCCATAACCCATTGTGGCATATGTACATGTTGCCAGCTTCCATACAAACCCTTTTCTCTGATAAATCTTTGGTTCGCTGTGATCCAATCAGGATTCAAACATACAGATGCAGAGTTTCTCGCTTCTTTGTCTGAATCTGCAAAGCACTGTGACTTTAGTAGAAAAATATAAATAAATAAAAAGCTGACTGGTGGTTTATGAATCTCTCTCTCTCTCTCTCTCTCTCTCTCTCTCTCTCTCTCTCTCTCTCTCTCTCTCTCTCTCTCTCTCTCTCTCTCTCTCTCTCTCTCTCTCTCTCTCTCTCTCTCTCTCTCTCTCTCTCTCTGTGTTATGCAACCAGCATCCAGCAGGGCTTGAGACCCTGTGCAAAATTCTGGGAGAATCCCAGATTTTCCAAACTGGCTAAAGTCGACTTAACAGGGTAGAAGTGTGGCTCACATGTGTATTGCTTGCTGACACAGGAGTAGTGTCCGCCTATTAAAAATTGCAGGCCCCAACCCACTGATGTGAGATCTTTAATTCTTGATATACCAACATGATCTCCAACTTCTTTTTATTCAGGCATCTTAGCTTCTGAAGTTGAAACATAATTTTTTGGGATACATTTCATGATCATTCCTAGACCTTTTCAAATGTGTGCGTTATTCAATTTTGTGAAACAGCTTTTGGCATATTTTCGTATTCATAAGACACCGTTTTCACTCCCGGGGACATCTCTAGCCTCGCAACTTTCTCATTTGAATGTTTTTAATCTCCACAGGATCGCAAACCATTCAAATGATATGCAAAATCTAATTTACAGCATGGTTCTCCCATTGGTGTAGTCTTTATCTGCAGCCGGCTTTGCTAACGGCAAGGAAAATCTATTTGGGTTACAAAAGAAATGAAGACAAGGGGAGAGAAACTCAAGGCTGTACGGGTGCGACATTTTAGCTTTCCACTAGTATCCTGTGGACATTATGTGAACTGTTTCAGAATAATGACACATTTATTGGACTCTGATTTTATCCAGTATTGCCTCCTTTCCATTCCTTTATTATCTTTTCTCAAAAATTAAGTCTAGTTGTCTTGAGATTTCATTTATTGTGATAAGCCAGAGAGTGTTTGTGAAGTGAAAGTCAGGCCTTTTCGTGGCTTGTGGCAGTGCAGTGATAGTGGCACTGAACTGGTTCCCTCAGCAGCTGTGCATTCGACACGCTAAATAGCAATTTCTCGCCCACATAATTGGCTCCAGAGAGACCTGGTTTCCTGTCAGCGTGTGATCCAGACGACACCGTGTTCAGCAGGTCTAAACTGAGAAGCTGCACTTAAACTCATATGCATATCAACAAACTTTTAAGACCCATACATTTTGATTGATTTCTCTTTTTTTTATTGCATTCTCCTTTTTTCTGATTAATGAGTGAAATGTGTCTGCAGTCTTTTTCTTCTTGGGAACCCCTTGGGGTGGTTGGTTTATATCCTAACAGACAATTTACACTTTGATTAATTGAATGACCATGAGGTAAACTCTTGAAATAAATGTCTCTTCTCTTAGGTGGACGTTTCAAGAAAGAAATCGTGGTGGATGGGCAGAGCTACTTACTTCTGATCAGAGATGAAGGGGGGCCTCCAGAATTGCAGGTAGGATCCTTAAAAATGTCTCTTAAATCAAAAGCTGCAAGATGTACCGGGTCGAAACTGTCAAGCAGACAGAAACTGCTCAGAGACAGACCATTACTTCTTTGCAGGACTGTTTGGAGCAGATAGCACTCTGCGGGTATTCTACCAAAAGCAACAACAGATCGATATATAAACAGAGTCAAAATAATTTTTGTGGTCAAAGGGACAATGCCTAATTATCTTATTAGTATGTGAAATCCGAAGAGTAGTGGAACTACTGTTGATTTTCAAAGTGAGCTTTAGCAGAAAATATGCCAGCGATGTTGTGACACTCATGTGATGACAGCGCAGCCATCAGACTCTTATCTTGGGTTATTCTTAAGCCCTGCTGGGTCCCATTTTCAGCTGTTTCAGGACTTTATTAGGGCTAACATTGTGTGTCTCCAGTTTACCCAGCCTGAACTCTGTGAAGCCAGAGAGTCAGTGATTCATACTAAAATTCACTTATCAGAATGATCCAGTTCTCAAGTTGCTTGGAAAATAGTTTGGTCTGAATCTATTAGTCGCTGAATATTATAAATCTGAAGTTTTAATTTGTACAGCAAGGAGTTAGAAATGTAGTAAAAAAAAGTATAAAGAACATTTTATTGCGGCTTTATTATTTATACTTATTTACTTATTTATAGAAGTATAAGTTAAAATAACAAGTAAATACACTTAAACAGTGGAGCGCCTGCTATCACAGGCATGTTGGTGTCAGCAAAGATGATTTCACAGTCAGGCAGTCGTAGCTCGAAATCTGACAAAACTGTCTACTCATTACACCCTGTTTCTGTCTTCCCTCTGACATGCTTCTACTCTGACCGACTTCCATAGCAGAGAGGATTCAATTTTCAATAACCAATCATCAGAGACCAGCGTGCCTCCTGAATTTAACTTAATTTCAAGTCCACACTGATGCAGAGCAATGGCACCACACTGTTACACACTTGCGTGTTTAGCCTGTTCCTCCATTTGACTTTCCGTAGCCGTGCCTCAGGGGTGCAGACAACAAGCGTGCACTGGCCATTTAAAATATCCCCGTTGTGGCACGCAGCTTGACTACAGCCCATGGCACTGATTGGCTAATTGGCACTCATGGGACAGATGGTTTTTCAACTGAGAAACTGCTGTTTCATGCCGTTAAGGCCAGGCGAATGAGTCGAATCAATAGAATGAACAGATTCAAAGGTCTTGACTCATTCAAAGCCAGTGGAGCTTTATTTATAAACTTATCTAAACTGTTGGTGTTCTTATGAAGTCACAGAGGAGTGTGACATCATCTGCAGTGCCTTGTTGCCTAGCAACAGAAAGAAGACACCCCAAAAACGATGTGAACTACCTCAAACTCATCACTGTACAAAAGCTTGAAGCAGATCGGTTGATGATATGGACAAAGGACAGACAGAGGTTCCCTAAATTTTTAGTGAGATATGAGTCAATAAAATACTTAAAGCTACTATAATATATATTTTGTGGTCACAGACCTTTATGCTGTAGCATCATTCTGATTCTACAGTCCACTACTTAAAGGTTAGGGTTCACTCTTCCTGTTCTCACCAGCATGGTTTCCAGTTACAGCAGGCAGCTGTTTTTAGCATAAGCTCTGATAAGCCCACTGTATGCTAACCACTTAGCACTAAAGAGCAGACGGACAGTGTTAGCAACGAATACAGTGGCGCATTTAGCAGGAAAAGGGCTTCATATCTCTCTGGGAAATGAAACAGGACCAATTTGTCTGCTGATCAGAAACAAATGAATTCTTATATGGTTGTGTTTACAGGTTATCTCCACTGGTCCCAAGTAGGCTAGCCACAACATCCTTCCATTCGTTGAGTAAATGTACTCAATTACTTTGCACCGCTAGAGTAACTAATCAAGTCTCAAATGAGTCCTTCTTCTAAACACAGTGTTATTAATAATTTTTGTTGCAAAGTCTACATAGATTTGATAAGGGATTTGGAAAGATTCAAATGTAATAATCGGATTCAATTAAATGCTGAAGTATCAAAACCCAGCCCTGTGGAATATACGCAGACTTGCTTGTGGCTTCATTCACAGGGTTCAGTGTTTCCGGTGAATTTACCATGCAGTTGTTTTAGCAGCTAGTGATGCCTGGCTTGGCAAAGCTCCGATTTACGCTTGCATTACGCTCAGTGAGATTAGGGAATAGAAATGAGTGCGGCTCAGTTGTCAGCTGCCTGTATAATTACTGGCATAATTAAAGGCCTCCATTATGTTCCCACTCGCAGGAGGCTGAGCACAGTTGTGGTTTGGAGGCTCGATTTGCCATTCAGTCCCTGTGGGGGTCTGGGCAAACGTAAAAGCTGAATAAAGAAGAGGGGATTACAGGAGAATAGTTTGTCACTTGATTGTCACTGTTACTAGTGCTCTGGATTCAGCTTAGCCTCTTTCCTGCTATGGAGGTTGAATACAACTGATTTCCTCTGCTGAAGGGAAACCTCTCTCCCCTGTTTGGTCATAAATTATGCAGAAATTATTACTATACATGACGCAGCAAATGCAAAGATTCCTACTTTGTGATAGCAGTGGGAATAAAGAAAGCAGATACAGATTCAGTAGTAGTCATTATTCATTTTGCACCTTGGTCTGGTAGTTTCCCTAAAAGCGTCTCAGTGTCCCTAGACTATTGCTACACTGCCCTCTTCTGTAAATATATATGAAGTACAATAACAACAATTGGGTAGTAACCTATTATAATGGCAAAATGTATTCATAAAAGATCCAAAAAATTATTTGTCTCCTCTTGTTTTCCCATTAAAAAGGTCAGTGTCCCTATTAAAAGTAAAAAAACAAAACTAAAAAAAACCCATCTTTTTGGGATCAGTGGATCAGCGATTAAAATGCAAGCAGTTAATTTGTATAAATGTTTTTGTGGCAGTGTTATTTCATTGTACCTCAACACATTACCTCTGCTCTGTCGTCAGTTTGCTGCCTGGGTGGATGCGGTGGTGTTCGTCTTTAGCCTGGAGGATGAGATCAGCTTCCAGACAGTCTACAATTACTTCTTGCGCCTTTCCAGCTACAGGAACACATCAGAGGTCCCCATGGTCCTCGTTGGAACACAAGGTGTTTGCCCTACATCTGATATGTATATACAAATGTTCTTTTTTGCCTCTTTCATGATGAAACCATAGAGTAAGTGCTTGATGTTCTTATGCTGTCCTTTAATAAAAGATAAGTCGGGTATATTGAATTTATAACTTAATGTCAACAAATCTCAGAAAAAAGACAAAAACTCATAATGAATTCATCGTATTAGTTATTGTCATCTGAGTACGAGCTTATTTTTGTATAAAGCAGACCTCCGTTGATGTCCAGACATTATTAAAACACACCAATAAGCCACACTGTTGCACACTGATATTCATTGCTATGATCATTGGCACCATAGCTTCTTTAACTCTTAATTTAGGAATGTGTATTAAAGATTACAGTGCCCATCAGTGTTAGGAAATATGTAGGAATCAAAGTATATATTTGTGACTTCTCTGTGGAGTTTTTTTTCTGTCTTTTTTTTGTGGTGAAATTTGTTGACAGTGTCAATAATAGAGGATATTGCCAGTTTCATTCATAAAAATAAAATGTTGATGAGCATTTTTTTTTTTTATTGCTCTGTTCTGTTAGATGCAATCAGTGCTGCCAACCCCAGAGTGATTGACGACTCACGGGCCAGAAAGTTGTCAAATGACCTGAAGCGCTGCACGTACTATGAGACCTGCTCCACCTATGGCCTGAATGTGGAGAGAGTCTTCCAGGACGGTGAGAGGGAGGTTTTTAAGAAGTGCAAATAGGTTAGACAGGAAGCCACAAGGTGGAGATTCAAAATAATAATAGGTTCCAGCACACTTTCAGTTCTTGTTTACTAGAACAGTATATATTTGGTAAGTTGTCTATCCTGGACTATTTTAGTCAGCGCAAACATTTTAGAATAAAAATCAGCTTTCAACTGTAAAAATATGTGCTTAAGAGCAATTTGCAAACTTTGGATGGGCATTTCAGATTTGTAATGACGTTCATCTAAACTGCCTTATTCACAGGCCTCATTGCAGGCAAAATGTTTCAGTTCCACTGCCAGAAAGACTAGATAATTTCTTGGCAATTTCTTGAAGAAATGTTTAAACTGCAGTTTTTAAAATACCAGATTTTTTGTGACTCCAACTAGGATATGCAGATTTGTCACCCATTTCAGAAAAAATGGTCAATTTTGGTCTAACTGGTATTTGCCAAAAGTATGAGCCTAGTAATTAGTTTAACCCTCATGTTATACCCTCTGTTAGAAACTGTCTCATAAATGTGACCAAGAGGGCATTCACAAAATAAACGCTCTTAAAACAAATGTAATTTAATAAAGCTAAAACTCACACAAGTCGGCAGATGTTGAAGGTGTGAAAGCAAACAAAGGGGACAGAGGTTGGAGGGAACAAGCACATTTGCCAGTTTTTATAGCCTGCAAGACCCAGCTGCCAACCCACCCATGTCAGCCAATTTCCCCCTGATGCACAGCCTCCACGGTGTGATGCCGCTTCCTCACATGGGAGGGGCAAAATGTTAGATCAGCTTGATGAACTTGGATCAACATTTTTCTTGCTTCCTTGTGTAACTTTGTAAAGATGAGAAGAATTCGTGTCAAAATTTCCATAATGGCAGTTGCTTCTCTGCTTCTTTTTACCTCAGGCTAGTTGTAAAGTACCATAATAATTCAAATTCAGTAACATGTAATTGTCAGTACTGCAATTAGTCATTGTGGAAGCTAGATTCATGATCAAGGCTTGCATACAAATGTGGACCTCATTCAATTCTGCATAAATGGTGGAAAAAACACCATCTCTTATATTATCTCTTAAAAGTATCTGGAAACTCTGAGCTTTTTTTTTTTTTTTTTCTTGAATCCATAATTGAAGTCATGAAACTGTTATTTGGAAACTCAGCTGCTTCAACTCTGGCACATTTTCCCCTAAGGGCTGCAGCTCCTTTGAAAGGCTGTCATCCCTTCAGAAAACATCTGAATATGTAACGCTGTGTTCACTTTGCATTTCACTGACTGTTGATGCGCAGGCACGTTGTCTTCGCTCCCTGACTTAATTGCATCCTGAAGCCCAATTTGAAATAATTAAAAGAGATGAAGGAGTGTTGGCTGTCTGGAGAAGTCGCCCAGTATCACTCGTGCCCTCCTTCTGTATTTGCCATGCTGCAGCGGGCAGCCGGGCGTTATGGTCCCAGCTGTCAGCACAGCTTCAGATCATCTCTCCTTCCCTCAGTGCTAATTCACGTCACGCAGCTGTGAACGTCACCTCCCTCCTTCCCTTCCTCGCGCTCCACCCAGTCGCGTGTGCAGCGAATTAAATAACGGTTTACACCACCTGCATAGCCAATCAGGCTCTTCACATACTGACAATAGTCCCATTTGGCTAACATCACACTATAGAGATCATTGAATGACAGGGGGGGAAAAAAAACTGCAAGTGTCATTTTGTATGATTACCTTTCTTGGTAATAGAGATACCTTATTTTCCCAGGGGAAATGCATAAGCAGTATGTTCCTCATTACCTGACTGGAAAACAAATGGCCCGAGGAGGTTTAGATAATGTGCGTAGTTGGAGTGCTCATTTGATGAGACAAAAAGTAGTTTTTCTTCATTGTTTTTAGCACTCTGTAAAGACTTTTTTGTCACCTTCTAACATGTGATGCCATAGTCCACATCTTCAGCGGTCGTAAATTAAGACAGCTGATATAATCTTTGTAGTATTTAGTGCTCTAATGCTGACAAGAAAATGTAGAGAAATTACGCACATTTAACTTTTAATTGTTGTTGAAAGAAATCTCATATGCAAATAAACCCAAACTTTACTTAAAGCACCAATTTCCATTGGCTATTTACTAGATGTAAGTAAGAAAATACTGTCTGTTACTTGGGGCTGGCTCTTGTAGTGCTCACTGGTGGCTAGAATATCCCAAAGTGAAACTGATCTCTAACTAAGACCTGTTTTTTTATATTTATGTAGCAGGTTTATACCAGATACACATTGTTACACTCACATCTGGGATGACAGATGTCACCAAAGCAAATTGTTTTTCATTTTTCATCAATATAGCGTTGAATTTACATCTGAATAAAAATAAAACAGTCCCTTTTGTTTTTCTGACGGAAGCAGTTTTTGTCCGTAAAACGTGAGGATGCAGCTGATGTGTGCTGACAGGTCGCTTAAAGATTTATGGCCAGTCAGCAGACATACCCCCTCGATGGCACTCGATTCAATTCAGTAACTATAACAGACATTTGAAGCATTGTCAAACCAAAACAAAAACATACATGTGTTTCAAAAACAGCTGATTGATGTGGTCAAAAGTGACAGCTATGGTGAATCCCATAAAGTTGCTTGTGGTGCTGTGACATCCCGAATACTTACAGAAAGGTATTTTACTCCAGTCTAAACCCCATACAAAACTAAATGCTTTCATAATCCCCTCTATTAAAAGCATAATGAAAATATTTATGTCTTTTTACCTTATGAACATTATATTTTTGGGCTGCAGCTCCAAAGGGTCCTATTTATTCTGGACTGTCTCAAATAGTCCAGAAGTTGAAGAGTGGGAATTTTCTATCTAGGTATTCTTCCCACTATCGCTCCACAAACAAAGTGATCTGTAGAAGCACCTGTTCTCACTGCATAAATCACTAAATTCCTAAAAACTCTGAATTTCTTTTCTGACGATTGTGGTTGATCAGATTAGTTAACAGTATGTTGCTGTGTCTTTGCCTTCAGTTGCCCAGAAGGTTGTGGCCATGAGGAAAAAGCAGCAGCTCTCTATTGGTCCATGCAAATCACTCCCAAACTCACCCAGCCACTCATCAGTCCCCGCTGCATCGATCCCCTCTGTTCACATTAACCAGGTAACATCCAAATATTCACACGGCACACTTAAATTCTCCATGTGATTACATAAAAAGTCTCCAGTTTATGTAGTCGTTCTCATGGTGATTGCTTAGATTGTTAGTGTGAGTAATCTTGTCCACATCATATTTATCCTAAATTGACCCGGTTCGTTCCCCCCTGTTCTTTATTATCTCTCTCTCTCCTCCTTCCTCCTCCTGCCTTTCCCCTGACTCTATCGGTTCCTCTTAATCTCTCTCGCTCCCCAGGCGGCCAATGGTGGGGGTGCATTCAGTGACTACTCCTCCTCCGTTCCCTCCACCCCCAGCATAAGTCAGCGGGAGATGCGCATTGAGACCATCGCTGCCTCCAACACACCCACGCCCATCCGCAAGCAGTCAAAGCGCCGGTCCAACATTTTCACAGTAAGTATGCGACAGCTGATGCAAAGCAACACCCACTCACACTACTAGGAGGCATGTTGTCGAGCACACTTTTTCCACCAGAGGGAGACAGGTAGCTCAAAATGCATAAAATGCCACCTCTCCTGCCTCCAATGCAGGCAAAGACAGTGTCTTGTTCACACAGCACAATGGGCAAAGGAGAAAAAGACAAAATAAATATCATATTAAATCCCTGAAATGTACCAAAAAAACAAAAACAAAAAACAAAACAAAACCTTAAAGCAAATATCAAAGATAAGCACTGTGGAAAAAACATTAACTCTTTTCATGTCCTTTTTCTTTTCTAATTGGATGTAGTGAGTGCACATGAATTAAGTTCCTCATCTCACCCATAACAAACTGGGCCCTCTGCGCTGTCTAAATCTTTGACCTCCCTCCCCCCACCCCT
>VVAS01018733.1:3191-20414 GCA_015103295.1 Ptychochromis oligacanthus
TTTAAGTTGTTCTTTTATTATTTTTTTTTCTTTTGGTTTTGGCTGACATTCATACTAATTATTGTTACATTTTACAAACTAACTAAAGAAAATGTCATGAGTGTTGAGCCTTTAATACACACTTTGTTGTTGTTCTTCTTTTTAGTCATGTGTACAGTTGTGGAAAAAAGTTTTACCAGTGGTACATAGTTTGTTTTTCATGCACTTATAGTGAAGTGAAGAACAATCAGAAGGAATTCATAAGTTTCAAAAACTTTTATTGGGGAAATAAATAAAAATGTACTTTTGTCAGTGGTGCCACTGCCAAAACTTTAAGCCATGACTGTATGCTTTTCTTTCATTACATCATGACACATAATTACCTAAACATCACACATACCTAAAGAAAATTCTTTATAAACATTAAAAATCAAAAATGTACCACAAGCTGATAGAAAGTGTTTGTCAGAAATGAAAAAAAGACGAAAAAAGTAGGTCTTAAATAAAAACAGATGTTTACAATAAGTATAATCAGGAAGATGATGTAAGTGCCTCACATATCAGGAAGTTAAATCCTTGACAACAGAAATGTTTGTTACTGCCAACTGATAGCATGGGGTTGGGTGTAAATAGGACGACCCTGCAGGCACATGTCACGTTCACATATTTGGACCTTTTCTGAGTGTCATTTTACAACATGAAATGACACAGGTAACGGGTTAGGGTTAGAGCCAGGATCAGGGGATAGTTCGTGGCATTAAATGATACACGAAAGTAAACGAAATGTGAAGGAATTTAAAGCAATAATAACTGAATATATTGTCCATGAGGACAGCACAACAAGTTGTAAACAAAAAATTGACAAATTAAGACCAAACTCGTGAGCAAAAAATGTATCAAGCAGACATGGAGAAATGTTAGTATTGATGTACACTAAACCCTGATGGAAAGATTTGCCTCTTTGGATGCTAAATTCTGCTCTATCTTCAGTTGGTACAACCTCATTTCCAAAAAAGTTGGGCCTCCATGAGAAAGTAAAAGATTTTAAACACTGTATTTCATTAAAAAAAAAGGAACATTATATGACACATAATTTAATGTTAAAACTGAAAAGTTATCTACTCCATCTTAAATGAACTCGTACCCAGAGAAGGCTGTCACATTCCTCGATCTCGTTTATACATACATTTTTCTTCTTAGCGTGGATTTTCAGAAGTGTTCCTGAGACCATGCAGTAATTTCCACTGATTAGTTTTTAATGGAGTGAGGCTGAGACAGACATTCAGTATTTGCTGAATGTTTGTCTCCTGTTGGGATTTACCAGATTCCCCAAATCTTTTAATGACATAATGGAAGAAATATTGTTCTAAAACTGTTGAACTACAAGCATGCAGTCCTTTCATCTCTGAAAGCTTCTATCAGATGCTTTCAGGTGGTTAATAATTAACCTAATTAGTTGTGAAGTATCCCATCACTTATTTTTTAGCATTACACAACACTGGCAATTGAATGTGTTACAAATATAAAATTCAAAATAATATGCATACACTATATTGCCAAAAGGTTTCGTTCATCTACCTTCACACTCATATGAACGTGAGTGTCATCCCATTCTTAATCCATAGGGTTTAATATTATGTCGGCCCACCCTTTGAAGCTACAACAGCTTCAACTATTCTGGGAAGGCTTTCCACAAGGTTTAGGAGTGTGTTTATAGCCATTTTTGACCATTCTTCCAGAAGCGCATTTGTGAAGTCAGACACTGATGTTGGACGAGAAGGCCGGGCTCACAGTCTCCGCTCTAATTCATCCCAAAGGTGTTCTATCGGGTTGAGGTCAGGACTCTGTGCAGGCCAGTCAAGTTCTTCCACACCAAACTGGCCATGGAAGTGATTGGAATACCTGAAGTCAATGATTTTGATGGGGTGAGCGAATACTGTTGGCAAATATATATATATAACCATAGCAATGCTTGAATGGTTAAGTACTGATACCTTGGATAATGTACAACCTTAAACGAATTGTTACTTCTTGTGTTTCGAATAATGAATAAAGTTTTTTGAGAAGAAAAACTGAAAGTTCTTCTTTGCTTTCATACCTGACCCACCTGGTCCTTGTGCACAAAGACTGTGTTGGTCTCTTTGTCTACATGCCTTTCAGGAGCTTTCTTACTTTCAAGTCATCGTCATCATCCGCATGTGACATCATCGGCACTCTTGCATACCTTTGTTGCATTTTCTTCCCGGCTTTAATTCACAGTCACAAAAGATAAGAGGAGCCCACAGCATACCAGCCAGCGAGAGGAAGACTGCGGAAGAAAGAGCAACGCAAAGGCAAAATAAACAGATTTCAAAGCATTTTTATATCAAGACATCAAACGTCCTATGAGATGAAACAGCATGCTGAGACTCGCTTGAATTGACACATTGACAACTTCAGATTTATGATGAGAAGAAAGGAGTGGCGGCCAGAAGGATGGATGGGGGGGGAGAGAGAAAGGAATGAAAGAGAGATCAGCCTAAACTAACAACAATAATGGAATGATAGAAGGGCTTAATTTTGCCTGACAGACGGCGCTTTCATCAGATTGTGTGCCTTGAACTGCACCTTGATTAATTATTAAGTAAGGTGGCCTGCTCTTCAGCTCTGGACCTCATTTGATGCCCTAGCAAATGTGCTTCTGCTGACAGATACAGGTCCACTACTGGTCCCTGTTTACACATACTAAAATACTAGAACAGCAGGCAACTCCCACTGCTGTGTTATAAAGCATGACGTGAGCTTTGATGGTGTTACAGCCGCTTGGGGGGAAGTTTTCAGAGTCCGATTTCAGCCTTACGCAAAGATATACTTAAGCAACAATATGCTCACTACGTGGATTTATTTGTTTGCTCATGCACATATGGGGAAATCTGAGAGGTATTAAAGGATTATTTAAGACTGCAAGAAGTGTGTAGTTGTATGCTTGATTCACACATGTAACATATACTTTTCCATGATGGTTACATTAGCCAGCTATAGCTCATATTTGTAACACCCTTGGTGTATAGTGGTGGAAAGTAACTGAGAACTTTTGCACAGATACTTGAATATTAATCAGTCCTAGTTTATATATCAGCTCCACTACAGAGGGATCTAATATCCATTTTATGGTTACTGACTATTTTTCAGACTAAGAGTTTGCACATGGGTTATATACAGGTCATATAAATTAATTACCCACCCAGGAGCATATAAAATAAAAAAAAAAAATCAGCTCCACTAACCACATTATGTGTTATTTTGTCAAGTAAATGTGATGAAGTTGAACACTTTTTCCAGCTGGTATGTCATTAAAAACCATCTGCCTAGTTTTGTGAGGGTTATAAAGCCAAAACAGCTCTGTCCATGGGCACGAGGCCTCTGGGGGGCGGGCTGCTCCTTGGGCTCTTTGTCCTGTTCCTGATCAGTTTTTGCAGTGTGGGAGGGTGCATTGGAAGAGGTCACTGCCAAAGGGGAGTGCCAAACATTGCTTTATGATAATCCCAGCATGTATGATGATGCTGAATGAACTTTGTCACATGTGAACTTTGTCACATGTCGTAGTTCAAATGGTTTAAAAAATTGTTCTAATATGAAAGTTGAGCTGGTATCTGCAACATCACCTGACTATCTGCCCGTCCTCCTAATAACGCCACCGAATTTCTTTTGCTGTCAAACTGCAAAAATTTTTGGCCAAGACCATAACTTTGCTGTCTAAAGGATGGTTGCTTGATGTTTTTTACTTAACCTGTTCATGATTTTAATGTTGTGGCATGTCCATAAGTGTGATATGAGCATAGATAAGGATGATACATTTGTATTTTAAATCAAGAGTACTCCAGCATGTTAGTAGCACACCTCCATAAAGTTTGATGATTTGCATGGTATGGAGAAACAACAACCCAGTCCATCATTGAACAAATCAGTTCCTCACGATTTTCCCTGAAATGGTCACAGCCTTCTTTAAGTGCTAAAATCTGTACACTTGGCCTTGATCTGACATCAGATTAAAGGAATAATGGTGAAATCTTTCATCCACCTCTCCTACCTCTCTCCCTCTGTTCATTGGTGTGATGCCTGCATCTTTTCAGCTCCTCTTGTTTGGTTTGGGCATATCTGGCATAGCTGCAGTCTTATTAATACTTCTCCTAACTCAGTGCATCTGGAGA
The DNA here is from genome assembly GCA_015103295.1 of Ptychochromis oligacanthus. Taxonomy (NCBI): domain Eukaryota; kingdom Metazoa; phylum Chordata; class Actinopteri; order Cichliformes; family Cichlidae; genus Ptychochromis; species Ptychochromis oligacanthus. The sequence continues at coordinate 7,361 of VVAS01018733.1, forward strand.
ATGTCCTACACACCTAGTAAGCTGTATCACACAGCCTCCTGCATGCAGCTTACATAAAATATACAGTAAGAAACAAGTATACAACATAGCTTGAACAGCCTCACTGATGCCATATTTGTCCCCAGATAAACTGTCAGAGTTCAGATTTTTAAGGGCACTTTCTGACTATAAACCCACACTTCTACTTGGCTGTGAAGAAAAAGAAGAAATTAGCAGATATAAACAAGTCTTCTTGGAATCAGAGGTAGTAGTATTCACTAGAGCCTTTGATCCAGCCTTAACTAGATAGCCTTTAAAAGTCCAATTTATGGCTGCTTCTCCCCTCAATAGCTCATTGTGTGGAGAGCTGGAGATGATCTAATCACTGCATCCTCAGAAGTCTGAGAGAGGAGATGAAGAGGAAACATAGTGGGAACATTGTCATCCATCACTTTTGATGTGAAAACACATGATGGCATCACCTTATCTGATTTTTCTTCCAAATTAGTAAGACCAAATGAAATGAAGCAGATCAAACAAGATGAAGGAGTCATTTAATTGCATTACACACCCACACTCCACTTCCTTCGGTCTTATTTGGATTGGACATTTTGATGAATAGTTGCAGAACAATGCTCCTGCAGATGATGGTTTGTCGAATAGTTCACATGGCTTTTTGTCAGTTCTCAGCTCCCTGTTCACACACAGACACAAACATCCACCTGAATACATACAGAATGGTGACAAATTCCAGGAAAAAAAAGAAACATGCCACCAGAAAAGCTTCCTTCATCATCCCATTGGCACTGATTCTCCAAGTTTCTGGAACTCGACTGGATGAATAAACACAATTCTTTCATTCGGTGTGTTGATGATGGTGGTGGAGCGTGCCGTCTAACATCCATTTGGAGCCATATGCATTAAACTGTAGATTCATGACTGAAACTGTATTTATGCATAAAGGCAGAATGTGCATGTACTGGCTATTTCACCGAATATGTAGTCAAAAGCTGAGGGGCTCCTATGGTAAAACATACTGTATTATTCCCAGTGTGTTTCACTGATAGCTCCTTTTTTCAACAATCAAAAGGTTCCATTTATTCATTTATTAATGATTCAAGCTTATCACTGCTAATCACATTTCACACAATAAAGTAAAATACTATTTTAAAAAAAAGAAATTGCACAGTAGCTCACGTGTTCATTAACACACTGGGACACATCGGTCTTATGTCACTGTACCAGACCCTCATTGGCTTTTTAAACTGGTTAAAAAAGCCTCATCACATCAATTTGCCTCATCACTAATTGGCAGCACCTGTAGCTCCTCTACCTCTTCCACCTTATACACTATATCCATCCATCCATCCATCCATTTTCTTAACCACCTATCCTGATATGACTCACAGGATTTCCATACTCATCAAAACGTTCAGTGACCCCCCTCCTGCCCTATGGATGGGGTACTGTCACCCTGGAAAAACTCAGTCCTATCAGGATAGAAGTTTTTTATATTGGACAAAAGTTATCATTGAGATCAACCGCTATCTATCAGTGACCCTTCCTTCTAAGGCCACCCAAACCATGCCAACAACATACATCCTACAGCATAACAGAGGCACTGGATCCCCTCACTAAAGGTGTCAGGAGTTCAGGTTCTTCCTTTTAGTTTGTCACCCATCAAGATAAGAACACAAAAAATGTTCTACACACTGATGTTTTAAAACTTAAAGTAAACCTGGTTACCAAAAGCCAATCAATGCCCCCTTATCACCAACAATCCCTTCACTCTGGTGAGAGTTCAGATGTCAGCTACACACTAAAAGACAAAGTCGAGCACAGATACTGACTCGTGCCGTCCTCTATCTATGGCACCTAAAAACAAGGCAGATTCTAAAATGCCACTTCGTGACTTTTTGGAGGAGCTAATCTATTCTATTTAATGTAGTTCAGAGAGGCCCAAGCTGAACTGAAGACACAAGGCAGGATTAGTCCTCATATAGCGGTGGCAAGATGAAAGGAGATAAACCACTTAGCCTCGTTCTTGGATGACTTTATATATTTATTTCCCCCAAGTCTCTTCCCAACGTTTGAAAAGGGATTTAGCAGCAAAGAAACTTAAGTCTGTGGAATTTAATCTTTTTTCCTCTTTCAAATAAGTTGTGGATTTTTTTTTTTTTTTTGTGCGCTGTTGAGCTTTATGAACTTTTGACAGCAGTTCAGGGAGGGTTGAAAGACAGAATGTGATGTGTTAACTGTGGCCTATCATTAAAAAAAACATCTTAAGCATCTTAAGCATTGGCGTAAAACTGTCATCAGAACAAGTTCTGCAGCTGAATCAAAAACACTGCATTTCAAGCAAACTACTTTGACATTTGAATGTATTTGATAGGTCACTGAGTGTGTTTGTTCTTTCTGCTTCACATCTCTGAATAAATAACCCTCATAATTTGGATGCAGATTTCCTGACCCCGGAATGTGTCGCATAGCCTTCATGTCTGTCTGACAGTCTGACCCGTATGCTCTTCAATATCTTCCCACTCCTCTATTGACTCTGCAGAGTTTGCGTTCTGAGCAGAGCCTGCTGAGTCGGGCCGACCCCGGGCTTTGGCCTCCGCACATCAAAAGCTCCTTATGGAGGATGTTAATATTTGCTCAGGTGCATCTCACGAGTCTCCCTCTCTGAGCAGAGAGTACTCCGAGCATATAAATATATCAGAGGCCAAAGGGACGTCTGGTCCTGCTGTCCCTGTGTGAGAACAGGGGATGGGAGTGGATGACAGTGTGTGCTGTCGCTAAACAAGCACATATACACTCATATGCACAGACTTCACCCCTCCTCCTGACTTCTCAGGTCTGCAGCCTTCATTTGAACCCCCTCTTTCCTTTCTTCTTGGTCGCCTTCTGACCTGGGGCTGCCCTTTGGTCAGGGGGCACATGGACAGGACAGCTGGGGACAACAGGAGCCCTGTCCCAACCAAATCCCCTCCTGCCTCCTGCCTCTTCCATCCCATGACCCCTGCATTGCCTTTGAACTTGTGCCGCCTGATTCAGCAGCAAGAGATCCCCCCGAGACATTGACTGTTTACCCAACAATGTTACAAATAACAACACAGTGGTAAGATTAGATATGACTTCCCCCTAACCTTTGGTGTAAGACCTCCATCTCACATCTGCACCGATTCCATTTCGGTGTCAGTGATTACAACGACTAACAGAAAGTATGGGCCCCATCTCCCGATGCTGCTTACACGTCTGTTATTTGGATGTCAGGTTGACTTGGCTCGCTGTGACGGCTTGTTTACGCTGAGCTCCACAAATAAGATCTAACCCACAGCAGCCTCCGTCGTCAGCCAACACAGATAGACAGAAGTAGAATCTAGAAACTCCAGCGTCACATCAAAGGAGCTGGAAGCCAGTCAGCTCCATATCTGTGGAACAATCTGACTGCGAGACCGAGGTGTTTCGTAACTGGCTCACTGACAACACAGAGACTGTTGAGGACCTGCAGAACTGCTGCTGCTCCTGCTCCTGCTGGAGCACACGTACATTTCTGGAGTTTAGGATCCCAGGCAAACATGGAGGCGGGGTGCAGGGTTTTATTTGCTACAAGCTCAAGGGGTGGAGTAGGCTTTAGAACAGGGTCCTGCCTGTTTACTATAGGAATGAAATCATGATAAGAAACATATACCAGAAACAAACTACCAGAAACAGGCAGACCAGAAGGGAAGCTTCTTTATATTTCTCAGCCTGGAAATAAACTAGAGAAAGATATCCATATAAAAACAGGTGAGGCGAGACCGATTGTATAGTTTTGTTAGAGCAAGGTCAATATACACAGTCCCAACAGCAGAAAATTACCTTTTAGCAGTTTGTATCACAGTGACACACATTAGACTTTTACCTAGCAGTGGCAGAAAACCCATTAATGCCATGACTGTCAGTTCATCATCGATGTGGAAATGTTAAAAACGTCTTTCACAATGACTTTGTCTATCTATCTAAACTCGAGGGGAGGCAAGGTATCCAGAACTAAATGTCATTCTTTGATGGCATTTTCCTGTATAGCCTGTGAATGATGATAACATTACCAGGCAAAGTCGAACAGGATTGTTAAATTATATAATATTGATCACCTGTTCTTATCAGTGGAGTCCAGGGCCCGTCCTTCCTGCTTATATTGTCCTTGCTGCTTGCAGTAATCATTACTTTTTTTAATGTTAAAGTTCTAGGAAGAATATTTCAGAGCTGACATTGTGGAAGTTAAAAATACAAAAATATAAATCCAAACTTCAGCAGTACTTAGTTCTTACGTGTAGTTCAAAATGAGGCCTCAATTGCAGGTACTAAGACAGGCAAGTAAGGCGAGTAAGGGGAACATTTGGACTCTGCTACAGGAGTTCAAAATAAACTTTATCTTCTCCTGGGATTTGATGCAGCCATTCAGTTCATTCACCATCTGAAAAAAGCCATTTTAGTTGCATTCTCCTAAAGGACCCTCTCCCTAAAAGGGATTGGCTGCCCCTCACCTGGCTTCCAGGAACAGAACCGGGTGGTTGTCTCCTCCTCCTGGTGCAGGCATGTGAAACAAACTGTAATGTAAAACAGCAATTTCTCAAATCCACCTGTACACGTCGGAGCCTGAATATGACTGGACAGCACAAACATTACAGCAGCACATCTTTGTTCATTAAATATTACACTCATTAACCTGCTTATTATGGTCCAAAATGATTAATTTAATCCTTCAATCACACACTGTATGGAACAGTATATATTCCTGTTTAGTGTACATGAGGGAAATGAAAAGAAATGCTGGCTGAAGTGCAAAACTTTACAGAAGGTAACGTAGTAAGTAAAATGTTAGTACTCTATTAAAATTGTGTGAACCAGCTAACACAGTAGTCTTTGGCTGTTGTTCAACAGAAAAAAAAACCCACATCTGCTGTGTTCATCTTTAGAAAAGCGCTTTACTTCACAACTAAGAAAAATTTTGGTCAAACTCTCTCTCAGACAGAGTAGTTGGATGGGGGTGCAGTATTTAGATCAAAGCTCTTTCTGTGACCAATCCCTTCTCATTAACACCAACTAGACCCAGGAGCAGAAAAACATATTGGAAGCAACCATTTAGAGCAGTCTGAAGCCTGACTTTTTGGCTCACTGGGATTACTTGCATATACACTGACCTTATTATTTGAAACTTTGGGCATGTTTAATATGAGCATCCACCACTGTAGCAGTCTACTAGTACATGTGAAAAAAAATAAAGAAGAGCATTATACTGTAGGTCCACTTTAATGAAGGATACTGAGGGAATAAAAAACAAAAGGCACTGCAGGGTATGGCAGATTAAATCCAACAAAAGATAAACCAGCATGAGAAAATACAACCAGATCGATCCAAAGGGGAAACCAAGACCTTGGTATGCAGAGACGTGGGGAACCCGCATACCAATGAACAGACTAACTGACAAAGAACAGAGGAAGGAACACAATGCTTAATACATCAGGGTAACCGGGAACAGGTGGAAACAATCAGGGAACCACAGAGGTGGGAACAAGACAAAGAAAGGAATTTAAATTTAATACTTTAAATTTAGTAAAACACACACAAAAACATAGCAATGTGTGTAAGATGTGACAACAAAAACTGACAAGGAAACTAGAACAGAAGCAAAAGGGGGAGACAAGAACAGGTAAGCACAGGGAAGGAGAAAACGCACTAGAAACATAAAGAAGAAGTATGATGGTGACTATGATGGTGTCCGCACAGTCACTACACTACAAAGGCACAAATACACATGTGGACTGGGAAATAGTATAATTAGTCCAACTACTCAACTACTCCAATTAAAGAAAAAAATATATATAGTCCTTACATTTAAAGAATTTTAATTTAGCCTCTATTTCCCTTTCATAAGCTGGATAATCTGTGCACAAATGCACAGATTCAACAATGCACATAATGCACAAAATTCAGAAGAGAAGAGCTCCATTGGCAGAATGCATGTAGTTTGTGTAGATTCTCATATTTATTGTCACTGCATGTGAGAAGAGTTGGACAGATGAAGAGCTCAGTGTATTTGCTGTGACACTAGTACTGAACTGCAGTTATAAGACTTGTAAATTGAACAGATGCACTGTATAAGTTTCTCCTCTTTCTCATATTTTGAACCCAGGCATGAACAGCAAGGAAAAACAATAAAACTATACAGTGTAAATGGGAAAAGCTCTTTAATAATCTGGGTGAGTTAACCACTGCCAACTCAGTAACTACTTTTTGGAATAACTTTTTCAGCTCACATGAACATAAGAAATGGTAGATTGCATCATTACAGGAAGTATGTTTTGCTTTATTTCTTCATGCAACTCAAATAGTAAAATACTCTATATGTTGTTTCCCCTTTTATAATGTAATTAAATGCCAAAACAAAGTACATGTGTTGTAATTTGTACAAAGTACATCCCTCAGCTCTTAATCAAATATTCTCTTCTGCATACTGAATTATTGAAGTGTGGGGCTTTTTCATGGAGTTCACATTTAGGATACGAGAATGAGGGGTCTTAAAAACATCCCCTTAAGCACTCTATTCCTCAATTCAGGTGTTTTTAATTTATGTATTTATTTATTTAGTGAGGATAACCTTTCAGTGTGAGCACCAAATCCACTCTTTGCTCCAGCTGTCTCTATTTAACGTCACAAACAGCCTACAAAACACACCAGTTAGTACTAGCAAATGAAACACATGAAAAAATACAAAACTAGAAATCTTGCAGCTTTTGTCAGCTTCACATGGAAGAAAGCAAGCGGCCACATCTGTGAAGTGTGGAGAGGAGGGGAAGACACTTGAAATCAGTACAGGCGGGGGAAGACTGACCAGCCTTATCGGCCTGATGTGTCACTGTGTGGAGACAAACATATTGAGTTGACTGGAATTACCACGGGCTGGCAAATGGAAATCACTAATGTGAGGGCACCATCTGTTCCACAATATGGAGAAAATTCACTGCACATAATTGAAACTGATAAACACACAGTGGGCGAATCTATAGGCATTAATATTAGATAGAGCGATTACTAATCTGTCTGTGTTTGGAAATGATCTAACCCTCATAACCTCTCATATTTGTATGAATATGCAAATAAGAACATTTTCCCTGCTGTTTTTGTTGCATCATGTTCGTGCCTCTGTGTGCCTGCGTAGGCTGATTTTGAATGAAAACTCATCCCCCCAAAATAAACCGTTATGTTCTTTTCAATCATTCGTGAGCTTTTGGAACTTTTAAATATTCCTACCTCTACTGGAGATATCTTTCATTGCTCATAATGACTTTGAATCACTGCAGAAATCAGTCACATATGGCATAGGCCTAGTGCAGTGTTACAGGATAAAAGATGATACTGATACTTCTTTGCATTCACCACCAATACCATTGTAAAATTACCAGATGACACAGCAGTGACTGGGAAGGTTTCCAGCAAAGATGAATCAGCCTGCAGAGTGGAGGTGTAAAATCTGGTGAGATGGTGCTCAGTGAACAACCTGTCCCTCAATACAGGGAAAACCAAGGGTCAACTTTCTGATTCCGATCAACTTCAAAGGTTCCTGGGAATACACATCTCCAAAGACCTCTTATGGGCAGCTAACACCACAGCAGAGTTGAAGAAGGCACAGGAAAGGCTGTTTTACCTAAGAATGCTGAAAAAAGCTGGTCTCCCCCAACAGGTGCTACTGACCTACTACCTCTGCATTTGTATGTGGTATCAACTGATCGGAAACTGATCAGAAGCTCGTCATAGTGCAGCTACCAGCCTTGGAGGTCATTTACAGCACAGGCTGCCTCAGGAAAGCCACCAGTTTCTGCAAGGACCCTATACAACATGCCACAGCCTCCAGACCTCAAGGCTCAGAGACAGAGCTATAAACGCACTTAATTGGTCCATCAAGTGCCCCCAGTAAAACTGTTTGAATTCACAATCAGAGCTACCTCACTGTAAACTTGCACTACAGCTGTAATATTATATAACCTGAGCCATTTTATGAACAATTTGCATTAAATATGGCACCCTGTTTTCCTATTATATTGTTTATCTTTATTGTCTTTTATCAAATTATTTATTTATAGATTATTTTATTTTTACTTTATTTTAGGGAGAAGCTGCACATTGAATTTTGCTGTACAGTGTACAGTAACAACAAAGGAATTCACTTCACTTCAGTTCAATAACCATGTAAGAATAAACGCTATTCCACAGGGTAATTATCTGAGGCTACTGTCAGTGGAGAAAGTGGTTATTGCTAATTAGATGCATCATCTTTGGTGCAACTGGCACTTATGGCAAAAAATAGTAACAGAATGTTTTTTTGTTTTTTTTTCTCAACTTGAAGACAGCAGAAACAACCAGTAAGTACAAAGTGCACCAAAAAGTTCAGCGACTTCACCCATAAAAAGCAAACCACACCTTGTTGTCTCCTTGTGCAGCACAGCATGCTTTCCAACACTCCTGCTTGACCAATGGGAAACACACATTCTGAAAAATTATAAGTGTACATTTACAGAGCTCATTAGATTTCCACTAATGTGTCCACTCAATTTGAATTTCATTCTGGGAAAGAAGATCAGAGATTGCGTTGGACATTACAGGCTCTTCCACTACTCTTCAGTGCTTTATTTACAGTGATGTCTCTTGATATAAAGTCAGGTTAGCTTGCCACTAAAGTAGATGTTTATAGTTTATGGCATTCTTTAGGTAACAGTTGCCCATTAACTCCATCGTTATTATTCACGTGGAGTCGTGCTTATGTCTAAATAAGTCCAGTATTTCAGTTAGTTTTTGTCCCAGCTAATTCATTTAGAAATGTTTGCCTTCTTAGAAGTTAAATGCGATGTTCACCAGGGTATTGGAAGGGCAGTGTACAGTGTATTACTAGACGTTTTTAGTAAAGAAAAAAAATAAAATAAAACTGGCTGCAGCATCTGGAAACCAGACTGATGAAAGGAGTTTTTTGTTGAATAACTGGGTCATGATTTCTGTTGCTGTCTCATACTACTGCTAGAGATTGCTTAACAATAAAATATAAGTTACACACACAAACAACCTATATGGTTGCTTAGCATGGGAGGACAGTGTTGTGTAAGGTGTGAGCTTGATCTGCTATGGGGGCGTAGAACAAAAAGAAAGAACAATGAATGATGGTGATTGTGATATCACGATTCTGTAGCTATCAAAGATTATCAGTCTACTTGATGGACTCTCTCAAGTGACCAGCTATCATAAAACATAAATGCAAATCAAATTTTTTAACAAGGCAGAGGTCACAGAACGACTCCTCAAAGGATGAGTGAAACAGCAGGATAAAACTGACTGTCAGAAAACCTCTCAGAAAAATCTCACGTCACAAACTCTCGTTGTCAAATATTCATCACATCCCTTTTCCCTCCCTCTTTCATTCCAGCTTCAGTAGTAATAAATACATTAGTGGATAAAAGAAAATCAAACCGGCTCCCAGAGGGAGCATGTGAAGCCTCACTATCTCCATGCTGTTTGTACTTGGGAAGAATCAATTAAAAATGTACAGCTGCCATAGATTTATTATTCATATGCTCATCTTTTTCAATTCATCGATGGGCTGACACATGTATTTGTCAGACGGGTAAATACATCAGCAAAGGAGGAGGAGATAAGAGCTGGACTTGTGTAGGCTGTGTTTGTGATGGGTTTCGTAGAATCCGGATTTTCACCATTGTGTGTTCCTCTCATGATATTGGAATTATAAGCTTTTAGAGAGCAACGAGTTTCCATTTTTATGCCCCTTTAAAAACATTTCTGTCTACTGTTCTACTGAGTTGGTATCTCCTCACTTTCTGTTGATGTTTCTCTTTGTTTTTTGACTGCTTCTGTCTGTTTGTGTCTCTACCTCAAACATGGGGTTCTTCTTCAGGTACTTTGGGTAAAAACATAGATTATTGACCGGTGCATTTTTGAATTTTGACAGATTCTTATCTGATATTTTATCATTTCATCCTCACCCATCTGCCTGCCAGTCAGGTTGCTGGTGCTATAGATCCCTTATGGCTCAGCCAAAGAAACCATTGAAGCTCTGCTATGCAACCTCTCCCCCTGCGCTTTGCTTATAGGATCCACAAGCAGACCTACAAAGATGCGATTGAAGTGAAAGAGTCAAGTCAATCTGAACTCGCTCACTGGCACGCACGCACACACAAACACATGTGGGTGTTTCGTCTTGTAACATCTGAGATTCTTCAAATGTGCTTTTAAAAAAAGTTTCTCGCCAACCACATCAGTAGAGGCGAAACTTGTGCAAAGAGCTGCCAAGTAAGACACAAACACACATACACACACATGCGCTAAGACACCTACCTCTCCTCTACGAGAAGAGTGTTCTTCCACCTCTTCCTCCTCCACTTTTTTTCTCCTTATTGCATTTTTATTAAAAACATCAATTTCTGTGATGCTTGCCTGACATCTGTTCTTGGGGAAAGTTGTGCAGCCCTAATAGGTGATCAATAGAAGGAAAATAACTCATCTTCAGGTGGAGCGGTAAAGATTATGATTTAGCAGATGTTCCATACAAAGATGAGTGAGGTGTGTGTGTGTGTGTGTGTGTGTGTGTGTGTGTGTGTGTGTGTGTGTGTGCATCAATGTATGTTTGACCATGTGTGCTGTGGTATGTGTGTGATAACAGAAACAGAGGCCCCCTGAGGGAACTATCTTCTTGATAGCTTCATCTTTCAGGCCAAAAAGCTCTTGGGGAAGCGTTTCATATACGTCTAAAATTACAAGCTTTGAAAAGCGAACGACTCATAGATAGCAGCGTTCCTGCCGAACTAACACTTTCGTTTAGCCATAATGTGCTGCCCTTGTGAGTCTGGATTTCTCTGCAATGTCTTTGACTAAACTTGATGCTGGAGTGTGAACACACATCATTGCCCATCTGTTCCTTTTATCTCTGATATGTGTTGCCTCTAAGATAAGATGAGATCTGAGATGACTTTGTCCAAATCCCAAACCAAAAGGATGAGGGGGGAAAAAAAAAAAAAACTCTGAGATTTTGAATGTTGTGGACATGCCCGTCTCCTTTCTCTGTGGCTGCATTTCTCCTCTCCACCCCTAGAGGGCAAATTCAGTGAGAGATCCTGTCTTTTTGAGGATGTGTACAGGCTCACATAATGTTTTACTGCAGCATGGGAATGAGTTGTTACCTGTGTCAGGGTGTTAACTGTAAAAAAAAAAAAAAAAACAAAGAGGAGGGATTTTTGGCAACTAAGTGGCTTGACTGAAGTGGTTATTGTGCTACCAATCAGTCCATCTCCTTACATTAAAAGAAGAGTGTACTAATGATTCTGAAAATTTCAGCAACAGTAAAATGATAATGTGAAACAGACAAAAAGAAAAAGAAAAGAGTAAAAACACAGTGACCTGCTAAAACAGCTTTCTGACACAATTTCTTCTGGCGCTGTGCCACAGTTTCTTGCTGCTTCTCTCCACATCTGGTGGTTGAACATAAAGGGGCTTTTTGAAGGCTGGAGACACTGTAGGTTACTGGATGTTCCTCCACCTGCAGGTTGCTTCAATCACACACATACACACACACTCACAAGCTTTATCTGGTGTGTTAAAAGCACATCCCAGACACAGGAGGAGCAGTTTGGATGTTTCCAAAGGCACTATTTTAGAGAGACTACAGGAAAGGTGTGAGGAGGAAAAAAATGTGTGGCCTTTGACCTCAAAGGAAGTGATTTATACAGGACTATAAAGCAAGCCCCCAGGATCAGTGCTAGGCTGTGATTTTGGAGTTGTGGCCACAGTAAAGAAAAAAAAGAAATTGCAGGCTGAGAGGCTTCCACAGGCCCAAAAATATTTCTTCATGTATAAATTACTGACTCCTGGTATTAACTATTTAAGCAATTTGCTCCACAAAATCAGAAAGCATCAGACTTGTGTTTTCATACATTTTATTTACATCTGCAGGACATAAAAACCTTTAAACACCCAGAAATTCTTCAGTGAATGTGTGCAGCAAACATATTTTATTGCAGTGAATTGTTCTCAGTTCATCAGTCATAAGCCCTTCGCATGGACTGTACCCCTTAAATTTTCAAGGACTTTCCGCCCCCATGGCGGCATGTGACAACGCAAATGTTCGATGTTGTCAGGTCAGACCTTAGCCGGTCTTTAACCTGCCAACTACAAAAACAGTGTGATGTCAGATTACACAGATGTGTGACTAACAAAGTTAACAGTCCGGTTCATTTACCACTGGATGCTATGTGTGCTGCCTCCTGTGCGCTCTAACCTGACCGCTCCTTTGCCTGAACCACACTGAGTGTTTCCAGAAGTGCAAAAGCATCTGAAGTGGACTATTTCCTGAGGTGGGCTACATGTGAAAAAAGGACAACTCTGGAAAATATCTCAGCCTGATTTTCCCAACTATACATGTAGACTATTAAAAAACAAAAAACACTGGCTGTAGCTTCGATGCGGGTCTGAAGAGCAAAACAAATGGGGAAGTGCCTTAAATCTGCAATTATTTTTTCTAATAGCAGGACTAGTTCCTCTGGTTATATAGAAAACTATGGAAAAATGACCCTACTGCTCTGTGAACACTCATGAGTTTAAAGTCTCAGTCACTAGTTTCAAGTAATGTTTATTTTGCAAACTGCAGTCCCCATAAGAGTCAAAGGGTGGTGTCATGATGAGTATGCCCATTTTTTATATACAGTGTGTGGTCAAAGACCAATGCTTTTTTTTTTTTTTTTAATAAAGTCTATGTATTGCATTTTATGGTGATGCACTGAAAAGTTGTTTCAATCCATAATTAAACTAATAGAAGCGAAAGGGATTGTGTTGACTACTCATATATAGGACAGTTTTATCCTGAGATAACCAAGATAAAACATACACTATATTGCCAAAAGTATTCGCTCACCCCATCAAAATCATTGAATTCTGGTATTCCAATCACTTCCATGGCCAGTTTGGTGTGGAAGAACTTTGTCTGACCTGCACAGAGTCCTGATCTCAACCCAACAGAACACCTTTGGGATGAATC
>VVAS01018733.1:34184-44484 GCA_015103295.1 Ptychochromis oligacanthus
GTTTGTTGCTTATTTATACACAAAATAGCCGCGAACAAAAATTGGCACTAGAATAGAACTGAGAGTAAATGAAATCAGAACCAGAACAAATTAGTTTAAACATACATTGTTTATTTAAACCAAATGTAAGAATGTAACTGTGTAGGTCCCTTAAACCTACATTCTTTCTAATGGCCAACAGGGGGCAAATCCTCTGGTTGTAAAATGACAAACTCTATACAAGTCTATGAAAAACTCACCCTGCTTCCCACTTTAGCTGTGACCTCAGTCAACACTTTCCTGAAAGAGTTTTTGGTCTCAATAGCTAGTTTAAAGTCTTAATACAGAATGGTGTTCATTTTGTAAATTAGGGCCCCAGTTAGAGTCAAATAGATATTAAAACAGGCCATGCTTTGGATGTGGCTTTATCTTGTGATTGAGAAGTCGTGTGCAGCGTGCTTAGATTCTCAGCCCACACTTGTGAAGTTTGGTTTCAAAAAAACAAGATGCCGACTGCCAAAATGCCAAAGTCAAAGACTTCAAAAGGGGAACCATAAACCATAAACCAACTACGTCCATCTTTTATATACAGTCTATAGGGTGAATTAAACCAATACAATTGAGCTCAAAGGGCTTTGAAAGCTTTGCAGAACTGGGAAGAATTGCAGATTCTGGTGATAATTCTCTGGCAAATTCTCACTACGAGCCTGCTCTTTGACATTACATTCAAGCTACTTATAAATAATGATTAGAGATGCTTTTAGAAGAGTCTGTGCTGTTTTACACTAGGGTCAGGTGACTGGACGAATATATCAGATTTCAGTGTCAAGTTCATCGTAGTTGTGTTTTTGGAGTGATTTGTTGGTGTGATTTTTATTGGGTTATTAATTCATGAGATTTCAGTTTGATGAATAATGAACTTTTAAAGCCCAGTTGACAATTGTTTTTTGTTGAACTGAATGTGGATGGGTTTAAAATTTTAACATGTCGCCAAACCTGATTTTGCCCAACAGGTGCGTGTTTTGGGGAACCTATTCACACACACACAGTCTCCTCACAGTCCTGTGTTGGCTGTATGATTTACACTATTAATACATTGTGATGTTTCCTCTGCTGGAGGTGGGCATGTGAACCTGCAGATCATCAAAGGAGGTACAGCCTGTTCCCATGCTTGTTCCTTGGGTCTTGCTGTTAAATATAAGAAGATCAGGTTAAGTGATCAAAGACCCTTGGTTTCTGGGGCTTAAGTGTTGCTCCATTTCATCAAAGGCCATTAGTCTTTTTAACCTCCACTACCTCAAGGTAACATAAAACTAGCAGGTAATGGAGCTTTGCCTTTCCTGTAAATACTGTCTGTGCCTTTTTTAGTGGGAACCAATATGAAAGAGGATATAATGACACAAAATGGCAGCTTCTTTTCTCACATTCCTCCAGCCCTCCAACAACAAAGGCACCTGTCTCTTTTATCTGAAAAAAAACAATACAAGCAGACTTCAAAAGCATATCCGGCTGACACTTGGTTTTTCCTCTGACCAAAGTGTTTATCAGACAGGCATATATCAAGCCGCTCTGGGGCATTGTGTTGCCAGTAACCCACTTCCTCCAGCCTCTGGTTAATTGTCACGACATGTGTCCTTCCAAACCACAACTTGGGAGCTATTAGCATCAGTTTCCTGCTGATGACTAATATATTCTCATGATGCTGTGGCACTCGTTTCAACTGAACAGCAGTTAAACACATTTGCGTAATTCAACTCAGCTGGTTAATAAATCAGCTAGAAATAAACAACAATCAAATCTTTGATGAAAAAGATCTTTTGTAACACGATCTTCTGCACATTTTGAAGTTTTACTAAAGGCTGACAAAGTTTTCCACAGTAAAGGAGTTTGTTTCTTGCTCAGGCCACCCATGCTGCCTTTATGAACCTGCAAGGCAACTTTGAACGAAATCATCAACAGAACAGCAAATGTTTGTCATTTGCTCATTCGAAAACTTATGGTAACACTTCAGGTAACATTCAGGTAACCAGGTGCTCTTGTTTTTTTCTTCACCTAAGCCTGTTTAATGTAAAGAAACATTTATTTTTTTCAAAGTCTGTGGTTTTCTGTTACCATCTGCATGCCAGCTAGATGTGGACCAGATGGAAAGGGAGAATGAAGGTTTTTCTCTCTTTGTCTGCCTCTCTTTTTCTTCTGTGTGTGTGAGAGAGAAAAGGTCTAACAATGTACACTGAAGACAGACATTCTCTGAAACATAAGGGCAGCATGTGTTGGCGCGCTGGTGATCTACAAACTGCTTTGTTTCCATCTAGAGCCTTGCTAGCGTGCACAACAGCCACATCATCAGTCTGATAATGCCACTCACTACTTCAGTAACATATTAATTCACTTCTGGTGTGCTGATAGGAGTATGCGTATCTTCACACCCAGTTTACATAGTTTGCTTATTGCTTATTGTATGAAACCCTATGAATACATTAGGGCCAATATGGCTAGCCTGCTGACATTGCCTCTGTGGGCAGCAGCTTCTGCTACCAAAAATCTTGTCCCTACAGATTCTGTACGTACATATCTAGATATCTTCCTGATAAAGATGCAAAGAACTGTGCTGAGGAGGGGAAGACAGGAGTGGGCGGAGGAAATGCTCTTAACCATTAAGTTTACATAGGTTTCAGTTCCCACCACCAACCCTTTGATTCAGTCATGCTGGTGCTTTAAGTGCTGGCGTTCTATCCTCACTGTATATTCTTTCAACTATTCACTCCCTGTTGAGAGAAAACAGTTTCTTCCATTTTTGTGTTTGACAGTGTAACATCTTCATTTGGAAGTCTTTTCATCTTAATTTTTGGAAGTCTTTTCATCTTAATTTACGATAGTGATTTGCCTATAAATTACGTTTTACTGTTGGAAATCTACAGTTCATTGTTGTCATCTTTGTCTTTGTCATTTTTCCCACTTTTCTGAAGCAGCCAGTTCACGACCTCTGTTTCCATTGTCTGGTAATTTTAATAATGCAGATGCATTTCAAATAGATATAGCTGCTGCATTTCTCCACATGGACTAGTTAGATGCATGCAGCCAAAGCATGCCTAATCAACAGGACTTGGATTTCAAACGGTAACCAGAAGGCCTGCAGTGCTATATGAAGCTTTAGTTTTGTTCTCAGAACTTCATAATTAATTTTATTTATTAGTGCTGCTCCAGGTCTATCATTGCAACTCACCATTCACATTGTTGTATTAACTTTGCACCTACTGCCAGAAAGGTTTTCAAAGGCAGTTTGAAGGGCAGCAAATTCTGTGTGAAGCAGGTTGTGGTGGATGACTGGGTGAGACACATTTACCCAGGGAACTCAGTTTCCAGGTGAAGTTTGGTTAGCTTTATGCAACAGTAATACTTGGTTATGGTGGAGGAAAATATCATATTTTGACTAAAAGTAAATTCTTTCACCTGAAAACTCTGAAATCAGTCTTCTGCTGTGTGTTATTTTTCCCTGAGTGACATCACAGCAACATCACTGGTCAGTTGCAGTGATGGTCCTGCAAGTGATATCACATTGCAGTATATTAACCACCCTGCAAAACCACTATCACTACAAGGTAATGTGCAAACGCATGATATTAGTTTGTGGGGGTACTCCATTCTTTTCTGACAGGTTGAGGGCAAAGTTGCACAATGTTTGTCAAACAAAATTAGCTTCTGCATTCTTTCTTTTTTCTTTCAGTGAAATTAGCATCATCACACCTTTGGCCTCCTTTCAGCACTGGAGTGCCAGTGGACATGCTTGTGTGGATCTGAATATTTGGGGGTGCAAGTTCAATTTAGCTGAACTTTTGCTACACAATCTGGCAGGAAAATCAAAGTTGTGCGTACTGTTATGGCTCAATTGTAGTTTGGCAGGCCCACTCTCCATTGAAAATAATGGGCTCACTCTGGGCAGTGTTGCATTTGTGCATTTGGTGTGAAACGACAGTAAAGAGAGCCAATTCACTTCAAACAAACGGCTTGTCAGACTCTTGCCATCAGATGTGGTTGGATAACAGTTTGTACAAACTGGTTCATTTCAGACATACTCTCTTCTTTAGCAAAACACTAAACATAGTCAAGCTGTAGTGATAACTTCATTGACTCTGTGCTCAGAGAAACAAAACAAACTGCGTATTATTTATGATTGAGTGATAGATTTAGCTATTGACCAAACAGCCATGTGACAAATAAGAACTTTACAAATGTTTCCTCAACACTAATGAGCACCTTATTTCCCTCTGAGCATATCTAAGCTTTAACTTAAAACATACCTCTCCCTTTTTTTAGCTGGATCGTCGCTGCTTGCCTCCTTCACACTTTCCCTGTCTGTTTCTTAGTATGTGCTGCCAGCTGGCTAGAAACCCAAGACATGCTCTGTGTATCACTAAATATCCCGTACAACTCTTTGGCCACACTTTTTTGCCAGTGTTTGGTGACTTTACAGCACTAATCAGATGTCCTCTGAAGCTCCGCTGATCTCACTTTTTAGCCGACAACAAATAACATGCACTTTTATTACTTGCTAGATATTTCGTATTTTCCCCCCTAATCCTTTCAAGTTTGTCCTCAGCAGCACTCTATGTGCAATGATCCGTCTCTCACTCCCTCCCTCCCTCCCTATCCCTCATCCCTCTCTCTTTCTATCTAATCCCAGACGAAAGGGAGTTGGACACTCATTCCAAAAGTTGGATTTGTAAATAGCTTGAACCACATCTAAGAGAGAGGCAGAATTAGCAAGAAAACACCAACTCAGGGCAGAGTAAAGGAGAGAGAAAAATACAATATTGTTCAATATTCCAGCCCAGAAATCCTCTAAAGCAAGTCCCATTCAGGATGTTATGGAAGTGAATTTTCAACAGGGGTTAGTCCAAAGTAAACCTTGGAGCCATGCACAATTTCCATCCTCACTTAACATGAAAATTTGTTTGATGTCTGTTTTTCTGAAGAAATTATCAGAGGTAAGTGGAGCACTTTTGGTTCCACTTGGAGACTACAGTAATTTTCAAGAGGTGCAGAAGCATTCATCCACTGAGGATGGGCCCAGAGGTTACCTTTACTGATCATCACGGCACATTCAGACCCACGACTGTCACATTCATGTTGGTGACGTGTCTTGTCCGCTTCTCCAGGAGACGCCTGCAAGGCACCATGGTCTGAATAGGGAGCTGCTGGCAAACAATACCAGGGCCCAGTGCCATATCCAGCTGCTTCCTCTCCACAAAGGCCCTCACTGAAGTGGATTGTACTTATTTATTCCTCTTTTATAAAGCCGACATGAAAGACAGAGCTGTTTATGTTTATTATGACTTGCGTCCACAATAGGAACCTTGAGGAAGACTCCCTCAGAGAATCAAAGTGCGGATGAGCGTTTGATGCAGGATACAACTGGTCTCAGATGCTGGGATCAGCTGTTACTGTGAGTTCATTAATTCAGCTGGCATTTAGGCATGATGTAGCATGACCTCAGCCACTGCACAGTACCACTCCTGCCTCTTTTCTGCCACTAAGATTGCAAGTGGGCATGCTGAGTTCTTTCTACCTGAAAGTGACAAATGTCTCTCCCATTGTTGCACAGAGTACCTCGGCACTCACTCTGAAAACTTGGCCATATCCCATGCAGAGCCCTGTGGGGAATGGCAAAGCCTCACGTCTGCAGCCGATTAGGGAGAGAGATTAAGGCCTGCCAGGAGAAACCGGGCCATGGTGGAGGTGTGGGTACTGGGAGAGATGGAATGAATAAAAGACGAGTTCAAACCAAATCAGGCCTGCTGGGCTTTATCCACCATCAGCAGCAGAGTGGTTGGAGCTTCCTGATAAAGATGCAAGGAACCATGTGGAGGAGGGGGAAAAACGCTGAACCATTAAGTTTACATAGGTTTCAATTCCTACCACCAACTGTCCACATGCTATCCAGAATCTACTCTTTTTCTTCTTTCCCCTTCATCTCATCTCCCACCTGATGTGATGGCCCCTTTGATTCAGTCATGCTGGTGCTCTAAGCTTTTAAAGGAGAGCTTTTCTGCCCTTACTGTAATTTACAGTAGGTTCTTCTCTGTCTGTATTTACTCCCAGTTGAGAGAAAACTGTTTCATCCATTTTTAATTCAACACAGAAACAACTTCATTTGGAAATCTTTTTATCTTTACTTATAAAGGCGATGTGCTTATTAAATTATGTTTTACTGTGTAAGATCATTGCCATCTTTCAATGATGGTATTGTGGAGCACTAACAAGATGGCCAATTCAAAATAGACAGGGAGCATAGAGGCAAGTTTAGACACCTTATGCAACTTATTCTTTGTAATTATGAGCTCAAGTTTTATCCACAAAACAATCAAATGTTCTGCGGTGGCCAACTGAGCAGCTGTACCATCAAATAATTAAATACCGTTTTGTTAGCTGTGCCCAACCAGAGGCCAAAGCACTGCCAGGCAAACACATTTTTTGATCTACTGTTGAACTGGGTGCTTTTTGCTTTGTCATCTGTCGTTCTTTCATTTAGAAAATGCTTGAACTTTTACTGACTAGCACTTGAAATATGTGATTGGTAAATCTACAAAGACTTTGCGAGGTGTGTTTATCCTGGTAACGTTGGTTAATACCGGAATGAAACTGGCCTGTTTTAATTTGTTATTGTGTGGTTCAAAAAATCCCCAGTTCTCTAATGTGTTCCAGTAACTCAGTTCTCTTCTCTCTTCCAGTTAGTCTCTTTTTGTATCAGGAGTAGCTCCACCATCTAGTGGCTGCATCTGAAACATATCAGCTTTCATAAACATGCAACCACTTCATATACAGTCTCCAACATAGCACATAAAATAGTACTCATGTTGCTTCTGTGGTAACACAAATAACTCCAAGGGAATCATTTGAAGTTCATCCATACTCCACTGATGATGCTAATAAGGCTAATGACAAAGAGGATCCTCTGTTCTTCTTTCATGTCAGCCATGAACAACATCTCCCTTCCTTAGGACAGTATTGAATAGATTTTGGCTTCAGAGGGTAGCTCAATTCGCTTTGAAAATCTAGGGTTTTCTTTTTTTGTTATCATGAGAGAGAAGGCGACTGGAGCAATTGTGAGAAAACGGGGAAAGGATTGTTTGGAGTCAGAAACACATTTCAAAGGCTTCCCCCAAAAACAGCCTGCAAAATCTGAGATGAAACGGGCTAATAAAGCGCCACACAGCAATAAATAATGCAACAAGAGGAAACAACATGAAAGATCTTTTCATCTTCTTATAGAGAGAAAAAGGGGAAAGGAAGCAATGAGAATGTGTATACGCTTAGTTCTGTAGTCAATATTGTAGTTTGTTGGACTTTCCTTTGAAACTCTGGAGCATTCGGTCAAGGGGAGAGATGTATTTCTGGATTTCTGCTGTTAAAATAAAGTTGTGGAAAAACATGAAAAATCTAAGAAAGAAAAACTTGTCATTACTCCATGGGGATAAAATAGTATAATTTACCTCATTTTAATAGCAGAATATGCTTCCACCCTTACTACATCTTCCCTGTTGAAAATTTCTATGACTCAGACAATCAACAGGCCAAAAAATCCCCTTGCACCCACCCAGAATAGTTCTGTCCACCAGCTGACGGCAGAGGACAGAGATCAAACCGACCAAAAAGCAGGGGGGGTCGAGGCAAGAGCGACAAAAGGGCTTCCTCTCCTAATCTCTGTTAAATTAGAGTAGACGTGCGTGGCAGTGTGGGCTTCCTGCAGAGGATGAACGGGATTGAGCGGTGACTGGAAGTGGACTGCGTGGTTATGATATTATTAATAAAGGCAGCATGGAGGGTGTGCAAGTGCTAAATCTGCATGTGAGATCTGTGAATGGGTGTGTTAGTGGGGGAAAGTGAGAGAGAGGAAAAAGGGACAGTGTGGAAGCAGCAGTGCAGCTGTGTAACACTGACATCTTGTGGCCAGAGTATAATGTGACAGCTGATTCGTATTACCTTTACACTTCAGCTTATCAGCACCCACAAAAGTTGCCAGAATTCAGAAGAAAATATGAACTTAAAATTAATTTAAATATTTTGATAACTTTTACATGTACATTTTGTTTACAGCTGAAAAAACAAACAAAATTGTTTCAAAACAGTTATGAACAACACCTTATAAAATTACAGAAACTATAAACAGAATGTGACAAAACAACAGCTGTGAGTTTATGTTCAAGACATTTATGTGCCGCGTTGCAGAGATATCAGCTGAAGCTGAAAAAGGGCCCGACTGTACTCTGGCATGGTACCATTTTGAATCACAAGGTGTTGCAGGGAGTCAGTGTAGTGTCAGTGGCAAAGGCTCATGTGTGCAGATGATTAGGGAGAGAGATTAAGGACTTCCAGGAGAAACCGGGCCATGGTGGAGGTGTGGGTATTGGGAGAGGCCGAATGAATAAAAGATGAGTTCAAACCAAATCAGGGCTGCTGGACGTTATCCACCATCAGCAGCAGAGTCGTTGGAGCTTCCTGATAATGATGCAAAGAGCCATGTGGAGAAGGGGGAAGAAAAAACAAAAACACTGAACCCATTAAGTTTACATAGGTTTCAAATCCCACCACCAACTGTCCACATGCTATCCAGAATCTGCTCTCCTTTTTCTGATGTGAGGGCCCCTTTGATTCAGTCATGCTGGTACTCTGAGCTTTTACCTGCCCTTACTGTAATTTACAGTAGAATCCTCTCTGTATTTACTCCCTATTGAGAAAAAACCATTTCATCCATTTTTAATTCAAGACAGAAACATCTTCATTTGGAAATCGTTTTATCTTTACTTACGATGATGACATGCCCTGAGTCCAACATTAGAAAATCATGAAGCCAGCTTTACTATCATATTTAACCAGTTGATTTTGGTAGCTAGAAGAGCACAGACTAGAAATATTAGATTAGTTAGAAGTTGTCTGTCAAGACAGCAACACAACCAAACATAGAAGAATGTAATACTTGGGGAGGAAAACTGCTCTACAAAGAAGAAGCTACTTTCAGTTGCTCCCTTGTCACCACAGCGGGTAGCTCCGCATGTTTGATTTGGCAGAGGTTTTACACCGGATGCCCTTCCTGACGCAACCCTAAAGGGGATTTTTGTGTCTCTGGCTGGAATCAAACCAGCAACATCTTGGCTTGTCAAGCAAATGTCTAAATCACTACACGAAGCTGCACTAAAGCTTTCTGGTAAAAAGTTGTTTGTTTTTTTTATTACATTTTTCTAAAGGGTTTTCACAAAAAGTACCTTTAAAGTGCTTAGGCAATAAACTCACATGTTTACAGTTGATATTACTTATATATCACTACTGACTTATGGAATTAAGTTAAGAAGACTTATTTACTTTCCCTAAAGTCAACATTTATTACCCTCTTTTCTATTTTTTCCTTTGAAAGATAAGCAGTGTCACATTGACAGGATCGGCTTTACACTTTTGAAAAACTTCAGCTGGCACAGCTTTAGGTTTACTATTTTTGTTTTTCACATTGAGCAGAGCATCACTGCACCATCATATCTATGCTAACACAGTTATTGTCATCGCTCACTTCGCTTATGGTGTCTAATCTTTGCTATTCTAACAGGAAAGTCAATGAAACAACCTGAGCAACTTAACAGTATCCACATCTTGACACAGTGTCACAGGCCGTTCAGGCCGAGGCAAAAATGGAGGACTCAGATGCAGAACCAACACAGACAGTGAAATCCGTTTTAACACTTATTTTGCACAACAAAGTTATTTGCAGGAAGTTTTTTACTGGTGAGACTCGAGGGGACAGTTCCAGCCAAGGAGGGGAGTATTCTGGGGGAAAGGAAAAGGTAATTAGTGCAAGTGGTCCCACAGAGATTATTCCACAAAGATTTGCCAGTAAAGAGCTGAGTGCAGGGTTTTGCTTGCTTACTTTGGCAGGCAAAGGGATTCTTCTGGAGAAGGAGCCACTGGTTTGTTTCCTTACAGGAACCGACTATGTGGGAGGGCAGGCAGGTTGGTTGGTTGAGGAGATATGGGTTCCGAGGAAGGCAAGTAGGAGGAAATGGACCAGCTCGGCAGCGACAGGTACATTTCACAGGTGCGTGGTTTGCTCTTCAGCCAGGAGGTTTTGCACTGGAGACCCAAGACATGAGGGAGTCTGATTACTACTCTGGAGAGGCAGACAACCTGGCAGAGAATGAATGCAGGAGTTGGTCCTTAAATACTGGCAGTTGATGAGGCTTGATGAAGCATAGGTGGTCTGGCTGAAGAGCAGGAACCCGGACTCCGCCCAGAGGGTGGAGAGATGCCAACCCCTCCCATACCCTGGGCTCAGAGG